>MJUU01057694.1:88892-108841 GCA_002080025.1 Modiolus philippinarum | reverse complement strand
TTCAAGTACATGTACATATTTATTGGACAAATCGCTGACATAAAATGACGTTTGCTCACACTGCTAGTACTGTAGTTCTGTGGCGTTCTTGTTCATTTTTCTTATTAGTCATGCTGTCTCAATTCGTGTTGTATATGAATTGGCATGTTTTTGGATTATTTTTTTTATATTTTGGAATTCCCCCTTTCCTCATTTATGCTTGGAATTCCCCCTTTCCTCATTGATGCTTCGGTATTCGTTTGGCGATGTATTGCAAACTCGGTCGCAGCCATTATTTGACATATCGATGCAATTTTTCTATTTAGCAAATCAGAAAAAAATGAGTAGATCAGTAATTTATTATTGAATGACTAAATACCGACGTTACTGTGAATTTAAATTCTGCATATGCGCATTTCGACAACTCACGTCTCTTCAGTGCAGATAAAATCTAAATGTTTGGAAGACCAAAAACCCCAAAGATGTTTAAAAACTGATAGAGAACAAATAACCAATATGATCTAAATGTAAAGCCAAAATCAGCTTAGGACAGAGCTTTGCATTAGGGAGATACTCCTTAGTTTTCAACAAAATTTACAAAACTTTAGATATTGTAAGGTTTCAAATAGAATCGGCTTTCGGGTCAGCACCGAAGTACTGACTACTGGACTGGTAAATACCCTCGGGGACTAACAGTCCACCAGAAGTGGCATCGACCCAGTAGTACAAATGACTAAATACTGACATAAACTTTCATAAATTATGAAATGGGTGCCATACACGGAGCAGATCATGCGTTCACATCTGGAGCACATGGTGACACATCATTTTTTTTTCTTCTTGCTGATTTCATTGCCAGTGCTTAAGCTTTGTGGCGTTCCTGTTCAGTTTTGATCATTACGTTGTTATTTGTTATGATTTATTCATTTTGTTTTTTTTTTCATTTGAAATCCCCTTCTAGGGATTCGGTATTCGTTAACTGATATATCCAACAATAACCCTCAAATAAACGTGAGTTTTTAACCATAATAACGCGATCGTCAATAATCTTAGCGATCATATACTTGATTAAAAAATGGTATGTGGAGGGTGATTTTTAAAGTTTAAAATCAAAATAGAGAGTATAAAGTAAGACACATGAAAATAAATAGTATTTGAAACCACCGCCTGAAAAAAATACGTTTAAATATAGATTCTTACATAAGCCTTAATTAAAAATGTTTTGAAAATCAGTCCTAGCTTCTTATTTTATTACAGAGTTTGACTTTATATATTGGCAATAATAAATTTTGGTGAAATTGCTCTTTTCCGTAAATTTTTACAAGTTTTCACGTTTTCATTTTTTACAAACTATAACAGATAGATGTTTAATTTAAACGCAGATGTTCATTATATCATGATCTATCTTCCTGGAAATTTTAAAATAGTCTGAATGAAATTATAAAGGCGTTATTAATGTAGAAAAGATAACAGGAATCACCTACAATGGCTAGAAACCACAATCACATGCCACAATCCACCAGGGAACCGCGAAAGAAAAACAGTAAAATGACAAAAGACAAACATAGACAACGATAGGAACTCGGGATGGCGGGACTTAGTAACAGCACTAGCAAGAGCTAGCAGTAAAGTTAAACCAATTTATTGGAACCCAAACCGCCCCTTTTTCTATCCCGTTTCCCTATAGTAAAATAAACATACAAATAAAGCCCTTTATCAGCCTGATGGTAGCCATTTTTTTGGTTGATTTTAAACGTCTAATATAAAAAAAAAACGATTAGAGGTCAAGAATTAGTTTAAATTGCTTTATATTCAACATGTCAAGGACAACATATTATAGTAACGATGGAAGTTGTTCCATTTTTCTACGTTTAGTTCTCTGGCCAGTTGTAACCATACTTGGTCACACTGGTCATTAGTTGGTCTCCTTTTAAAATGTAAACAATGCGTCTGCATCGCAGTCAAGATGGTCGCCAGCTGGAATGAAAGCTTAAAATGATCCTATGGGAAAGAATTCAGAGATCTCTGAAACCACTAAGCCAATTGGAGCCAAACTTGTTCACAAGAATCCATGTGTGGTCCCCTTTAAGAAATACGTTCAGCAAATCGGCATCTCATCCGAGATGACCACCAGCGGGGTACTTAGTTTAACATTAGTCCATTTGGGAACATTTTCAAAGATCTTTTCCTCTGAACGCTGTTCTCTAGAACTGGGCAAATTGGATCAAATTATGGTGGCAATGGTCCTTAATTGGTATTCTTTGAAAAATGTGTCAGGCAAGTTGGTGTAGCATGCAAATGGACACCAGCATTGAAGTTTCTTTAACATTTGACCCTTTGTGAAAGCATTTGGAGATCTTATCCTCCGAATCCACAAAGCCAATCTTAACTAAACTTGGTCAAAATAGTCCTTGGTTGGTCTGCTTTAAGACATTTGTCTGGCAACTTTGCATCTCATTTAAGAGGGACACAAGCGGGGAACTTAGTTTTACATTTAACACTGTATGAAACTTATTCAAAGATATTCCCCTCTGAACGTGCTTTGCAATTGGAACATTATTTTGGCACAACGGGCCTTAGTTAGTGCCCTTTTAAAAATGAGTCTGACAAGTCCAAATGGTATCCAATATGGCTGACAGCAGGGAACATAGTTTAACGTTGGACCTTTGGGAAAGAAATCACAAATCTTTTTGAATCTGACAAAGATATTATTGGAATCAAACTTGATAAGAATAGAATTACCCCTTTCGAAACTTTGCGGTACCAGTCCACACCTCATCAAAGATGGTTGCAAGTGGGAGACTTAGTTTTCAAATTGGACCATATGGCGTTAAATATTCAAACATTCCCAGTGATACTAGTCGGGCCAACAGCAACCAAACTTGGGCATTATGGTCCTTAGCTTGTTCCCTTTTCAAAAAGGTGGAAGTAGGTCTTTAACCAACGAAAATATATGCAAGTGGAAACGTAGTATAACATCAACGTCTAATACTGTGGAACTGCTTTTATTCATGGATATCAATTTAGTGGTTTTCATAAATATCACTAGTCTTAGGTGATATGTTTGTTGAAAGTGACATTTTTGTCCTTTGTTACTACGTATAGTCTTGCCACATCTAGAAATATAACGAAGCGAAAACAATATTGTGTCATCTTTGGAATAAAGCAGAAATATTTACTGAATAATTAATCTAATTGGATATTTCAAATGGTTGTAACACATATATGAAATATAGAGTGTTTTGTTACTATGTATATATGTTATTCATTTCGTAAAATTTCAGAAAAGGACGATGTTGTCACATTAAGGAATTTTCGCACAAAACAACTTGAACCACCTCTGGTTTCAAAACATGGCATAAAATCTGGTATGTATTTGTAAAAATATTCTTACACACCATTGCCGAAGGACCACATTGTCTGTATTTGTAATTATAAGCAACAACTTGGAGCTTAGTGACAGATTTTAGGATTTTCATATAATAGATAGTCACAAATTGAGTTGTCTACAGTTAACAAGCAAAAGATTATAGTTGGTTCATTCAGCACAATACCTGGCATAAATCGCCATGTATTATCTATCTCTTAGAATTTCAAAGTCTTTCACTTGTACTGCTTGACAATGACAATAGAATGTCAAATATTGATTAGTAAAATAATATTCACTTACTCAACTGTTAGGTCAGATCCTGGTGATATTAATTTGTTCAAGTACATGTACATATTTATTGGACAAATCGCTGACATAAAATGACGTTTGCTCACACTGCTAGTACTGTAGTTCTGTGGCGTTCTTGTTAATTTTTCTTATTTGTCATGCTGTCTCAATTCGTGTTGTATATGAATTGGCATGTTTTTGGATTATTTTTTTATATTTTGGAATTCCCCCTTTCCTCATTTATGCTTGGAATTCTCCCTTTCCTCATTGATGCTTCGGTATTCGTTTGGCGATGTATTGCAAACTCGGTCGCAGCCATTATTTGACATATCGATGCAATTTTTCTATTTAGCAAATCAGAAAAAAATGAGTAGATCAGTAATTTATTATTGAATGACTAAATACCGACGTTACTGTGAATTTAAATTCTGCATATGCGCATTTCGACAACACACGTCTCTTCAGTGCAGATAAAATCTAAATGTTTGGAAGACCAAAAACCCCAAAGATGTTTAAAAACTGATAGAGAACAAATAACCAATATGATCTAAATGTAAAGCCAAAATCAGCTTAGGACAGAGCTTTGCATTAGGGAGATACTCCTTAGTTTTCAACAAAATTTACAAAACTTTAGATATTGTAAGGTTTCAAATAGAATCGTCTTTCGGGTCAGCACCGATGTACTGACTACTGGGCTGGTGCATACCCTCGGGGACTAACAGTCCACCAGAAGTAGCATCGACTCAGTAGTACAAATGACTAAATACTGACATAAACTTTCATAAATTATCTGTCCATAGTCATTTAATAGCGTAGTTGTTTTTCTTTATTTTTATAGTTTTAACTGTTAAGTTAAAGTATTACAGTATCAGGTTTCTACTATAGGTTATTGTTCCTAATAATTGTCAAAATGTTTGAATGGGAAATTGGTGCTAACTTGGTGTTAGTTGGTGCTGAATATAGGTCAGTTATGCAGATATTGATAATTAAAATATTTGGTGCATAGTTGGTGCAAGATTGGTGTTAGACAGTATATAAAGGCTGTACGGAAAATTCAGGATGGATTCATGCAGAGGTTCTTATTGAGAGTAGTTACAGAGTGGTTTTTATTTTAATATTGGGATTATTTAAGTTACATTTTCATGAGGTGTAACATCAGCTAACTAACGTTTGATTTGGAATATCATTTCATTTTACATTACTTAAGTTAATTGGATTTATTTCTTGTATTTGAAAGATGATCAATGAAGGGATATGGAGTAAATGCAAATGAGACAAAGTCTCTACAAATACATGGTAAATAAGCAATGGAACAACGCTTTAATTGTTGTTCTTCATCTTGAAGTCGCCATGAGGCCTTCAACAATGAGCTTTACTCATACCTCATAGCAAGTTCAAGACGGCCCCTAGCACCGGTTTGAGCGGAATTCATTGCTAATTGTCGAGCAACGCTACATCCATGCTTTTTTATCCTAATGAGTACGATTTTGACAGGATTTAAACGTTGTCTTAGATGTTTGTATGATGAGGATGGGGAGTCGAGAACTTGTGAGTGATATTTTGATTTAAGGATTGTTATTCCTTTGATGAGCTTGCCTTAACAGGAAGCTGGATTTGATTGAGGAAATTGCCTTAACAGAAAGTTGCCGTGATATTTTGATTTAAGGATTGTTATTCCTTTGAACAGCTTGCCTTAACAGGAAGCTGGATTTATTTAGGAACTTGCCTTAACAGGATGTTGCCGTGACATTGTGATTTAAGGAGTTGGTACTCCTTCGATTCGATGTGATTTGAATATATATTCCCCGAAAGTCTGAGTTTATTGGAATCCTGTGATCATCGTTTTCTTCCTGAAGTTTTGATTACCACAATGTTTAACTAGAGTCATTCTGTATACTGTTTATGCTTTTTGCTTTTGGATATTTTTGTAATAAACTGAAGACTAGAACTACTTGTTTCATTTATAACCAGCCTGGATGAAAAAGCAACTAAGCATCCGTCGTCCCGGAACCCAAGAGCTTTGCTCATGCTCGACCGCCATGGCATAAGTTAGAGTATGAAACGGAAGGCTCAACACTATTTGCTGTAAAGTTGTTATCTAACGTATTCACAATTCACTTGACAGCCTTATTTATAACCCCGTTTATACTTATATCGCAATGGCAGTAAAAGACTTTGTACTAAAAATCAAATTAGAAAGTAGAATTTAGAAAAATATCGAAAAACTTGAAACAGAACCACGAAGACAAGGAACACATTCAAATAAACAGCGAAATTGTCATTAATTGTATAGCATTCGGAACTAATTTAATTAAAGTATGAACTCCTATAAAGCTAAAGGCGTCAAGTGAAAAAAACCTTGAAAAGCATGTATGTCAAATGCTTCACAATTATAAAAAAAAAGAAAAGACCTAGTATACCGTCATCACACACCAACTTTTCACCGGTACAACCATGAGAAGTTCGATCGAAATGTCCACATTAACTCCTTGAGAAGATAGTCATGGTACGATGTTTCCTACTTTGAATAAATGACCCGTAATGTGAGAAATGATATATCCAAAGGAAGAAACAAAGTCGGATAGTTGAGATGAATAACAAAATACCGATGAAACGATTCAGTGCTATATCCAGTAAAATGTAAAGTTGCAAGACTGCAACATTGTATTGGTAAACAAACTCGAGATAGGTACAACAACAAAATACCGAAGTAACCGTAAATTTAATATCCGGATATGCGCATTTCGACAACTTATATCTCATTCTCGTGATTGAAGATTTTTTTTTAACAGTTAACCGATCCAGAATATGCATTACTTACTTTTACATTTGTGGTCCGGTTGTTAACCTTTTGCAGATTCTGTCACAATTCAAAATTTGACAACTCTGTATACAGTACTATGCAACGTAGCCCATACCTTTTGACGAACGCGAAACGGATTGTTGACGGGACGTGAACGGATCGCTGACGGGAACGTGACGAGACGGGACGGGACGAATCGATTCACGTCCATAACAGTTCACGTCCAGGTACTTGTTATTTGACGAATACAATTCTCTTATCCGGCGTGACATCACAAAGCTGAATTGACCAATCCGATCGGTCGATTTAAATCTTTCACCCAGGCGGTGACACGATCGATGTTTACAGATATAATCTATGCAAAAATTAGATATTTTAATTTGCAATATATTCGATGTTATAATAACTATGATCTTGAAATTCGGATATGATATTTATATTAATGTTCCAAATGCATATTCCGAGTTTCATTTAAATATCTTGAAAAATGAATGAATAAATCAAAATTGAAGTTACTTAGTTATATAATGAAATGTGGACCTTTTCACCGCCTCAACAGGTAAAGTGCCCGGATGCCCGGAGTAGAGAATTCGTCAATTGACGAGAGAGGACTCGCCATTGAATGATATGCAAAATAATCAATAAATTAATAGATAATTGAAATTTTCCAATGAAACGAAACAAATTCAAGCGTGATAACGGTTTTTATTAACATTGACAGTGACTGGGAACAGTCAAATACTTTAATTTGATATAAAAAGAATGCATTAATTGAAAATCAAAAGTAAAACTAGAGGAATGTAATCGAAACGAATACTATATCTCCCCGTCCTGACATAATTTGTTCCAGGGGTCATGCTTATAATATTAAATTATTGACCCGGCCTGACTACCCTCATAGATAATTTTTCCTAATTGAAAAAGTTTGAGTTACCTTTGTCAGCTGAGAGTGGATTAAGACGATTAAGTGATGCATATTTTTATGTGCTTTTATTTTACTGTCTTTACATGTTTAATACACAAATATAACATAATCTTGTCAAATAATTAAGGTATCAATTTCATAAATACCATCCAGTAGTATTATCTCTGATTAAAGTGTCGTATGTAGCAATGACGATAAAAATGTTTAGGTGTAACTATTAACTGACAACTTCAATTAAGATAAGAAATAAATAATTTTCCCATTAAATCGGAAATCAAATTATAATATGATGAGTGGAGGTTGGGAATACATTGTATATGAGTATGACGATATTCCAAATGTCTGTAATTGTAGTAGGTTTATCTTGAATTGGAACTAATTTTGAATTTATCAGACTTTTTCAAACTAGGACACTTACATGTTGTATAGTACAGGTATGTTTTTTAACTAAGCTGTGTTCAACACAACTTTCATTCGTCTGTTCACTAGATTTTATTTGTCTGTTGGTTTTTAAATTTTACCTGTATAGGCTGTTATCAGTACAAATACTATTTTTAGTAACAATTTTAATCAGCAAATATATCATTAACAGTTTGACTAATTAACACATAAAAGTACATGGACATAGATCAAATGGAAACTGATATTTCCTGAAAATTTGGATATCGTGAGTGCAGTGGTTTTTGCAAACAAGCGAACACAAATTTTGTGACGGAACCCACGAGTAAAAACAATATATCTCCCACCTCTCTGAGGCGGGGAGATATAATTACCCTTATTTTGTTGAAAACTGAACGAAAATGATAAAAAATATGGATCAATTTTAATCAAATCCCCCGGGAATCAAATAATTATTTTTGTCATTTCAAATGGACTGGTCAGAAGGAAACTTTATATATAAATAAAAAATCATTTGTAAATATTCATTTTAGTTATTAAATATACACCGGTCAGTGCAAAACTTTCAATATGAACAGAAAAAAGTACTGTCCATACCAGGGACAGTCTTTTTCTTACTGTCATAAACTGTAAGCGTCCTATTAACAACTGCCGAAGGCCAATGAAGTACTGTTATGGATTGGGACAATCTTTAACAGTAGTTTATAGACATATGTTTGATTGCAAATAACTGTATAGCACTGTAACAGTGCATGACAGTCAATGTCAGTTTTTACCTGTACTGTAAATAACTGTCCCAGCTTGTGACAGTGCTTTTTTAACCATTAAAAACTGACATGATTGTGATAGACTGTCCTCGATTATGACAGTATTTATTTGGCCTATTATGAACTGTCATTAACTGTTACAGATAATGACAGACGTTTGTGGAATGAACACTACTGATTTGCACTGTCATGAACTGTAACAGTCGATTTTAGGCCATTATAATTCTTTGCTTTATTTTCATACAATGTGGCATAAGAATTTAAGTCATATAGTTTATAGCATGGTTTTCTATCATACACTATCTTTTTCTATTAAAAATAACAATTCTACAGTCCCAAATATTTATTTTTTCAAAGAGAGTATAATATGGCACTGATTCTTTGGATCAAATGTACAAAATTTACCTATTAATAAATTAAGCAACACAAAACATCCGTAATTTCGCAATATTTCACTTCAAAATTTTATCAAAATTTCGTATGAGTGACTATGTCGTTACAAAAAAATTACCGAGAGGAAAAAGATTGTGTCAAAAATACAATTAAATCGAGGAATGCCATTTTTTCTTAGACAGTAAAATCTATGAGATTAACAGATGTAAATCATTAGAATCGAAGTGGCATCTACCGTGACCAGTCAAAATTTTAAAGAGTCTAAATTATATAGCAGTTCAACTCTGTGTTATTTCAAAGACGTATATCTATAATATTGGTTATTTTAAGCTAAAATATATCAGTTTCAGAGACATTTATACGAAGTTGTGTAATAATCATGATGTATTTGCCTGATTCAGTATGAATGTAAATTTCAAATAAATATATAAATAAATTATTGGGGAGTGCAAAGGACCATTGAAAATATTTTACATGTTTTACTGTGCATCAACAGGATATTGCGACAATTTCCCATTCAATTTGTAGGAATGACGTTTTGTGATTTTGTTGCAAAAATTCAAACGGGTGTATCGCTACCATCAGATTTGCGGGTAGAGTCTCCAAAACCCTCCCGTAAAACAGCTTACATATGGTCAAATGTAGGTTAATTGGATCCGTGTTTTTAATAACAATATTAATAAACTGTGAGAAGTGAAATAATAGCAAAAATAAAACATGTATATAAATTTTATTCACAGTTATAGAAAATGATTATTTGATTCTTTCCACCTTAAAATATCAATATTTTATTAAAATCTAAAGATCGGTGAACCTCGTGAAATTATAATGCAGTATTCTATCGGGTAATTCGCCCGCAGGCACTACATGATTGTAAATTAAACGAAATATGCAAATAACAGTGTCTAAGTCTATTCCAAAAGGAATGAAATTAATAACCAGATTTGCTTCGACTTTTGTGAAATTTCATCCCAAAATTTTATCTTGAAATTTGGACCACCATTTAAAAAAATGACATTAATTATATAAATGAATAAATTAATATAAAGATATTTTTCTAAATATAAGGGTAAATTTAAAAACATATAATATATAACATTAATAAATAAATTCATCTAAAATTAAAGGATACAATCTTTGTGACTGCCTCCCCCCTTCCCAATCGAGCCCGTTAAGTCATGTTTTTGTTAACTGGAGATATTCTAATATCTACAAAATGATGTATTTTCTAACACTAAAGAAATTGATTTATTTACTTCCAATTTCAATTGAAAACTGGCAAATTTTCATATTTTTCTAATATGGAGACAACCGGAAGAGGGCAGGGTCTTTTATTATTCTGTTTTGCAATCAGTGTTATAATATGTCAATTTTTATTTCAAAGCTGTAATAGTTAAAATATTAAAATAATATTTAATTTGAAATTCGGGTGTTCGTCAAAATAGCTATATGCTTTTTTTCACTGTTCTGATACACATGACATTGGACTGAGCAAGGATTTGTTTAGATTTCATTGGCTGATCCAAGGGGGTTCATCTGGATAATTGTGTATTTTTAATGAAAATACTGGCGTTTTACTAAGGAATACACCATAAATTTTCGCGCTCCGTTCGGCGAAATTTCTCTTCACTTCTCATTTGGAACCCCCTTTTCATATTTCCTTGATCGGCTCCTGGATTTCTTTGTACTGAGTAAATAAACGTGAATAAATCTATTCAAAAGATATAATAGTTTGGTTTTTCAAATTTTATTTTATTATTATTGTCAACTGATGCACAACGAGTGACTTGTGTATGCATGATGATGCATATGTTCCCCGTAATATACATATAATGTCATTTCAGAGTTTTAAAAGAATTAATCTCAAGATATGGGTTTACCCATATCTTTTCTTTTTTTTTAATATTCCTTTTTATTCAAATAAAACAACTACAATGATTTTAAACATCTTAACATCTGACTGCAACAATGATTTACGACGCCCTCGGGCTAATTAACACCTGGTCAAGGTGACAGGTGATGACTTGACCACTTGTTTATTACATTTTGTTAATTGGATAGATGTTGAATCATTCTCCTATTTCTAATGTGTAACCCTTACATTGTACATATGTACCACTAATATAAAATAGAACAGAACAAAACATAATTTTAAATGATGTATAAAAACTTTTGAAACACAAATCTGGGACTTAAATAATCGTAATATTTATGTTAGTTGGTATTTTATTTAATTAATTTTTATTTGCATTAAAGTAACTCAATATTTATTTTCTTATCAATCGTGTTCACTTCTTTTACTTTTGCGTTAAACAGTTCGATTAAAAAAGATCGAATTGCGTACACATGTACATGTATCATGATTGAATGTGTCACAGTTATCTCCCCTGAAAATGACCTGCTTGATTGTATGCACTTCAAGGATTTGTGTAGCGAGGTGCAAGTCCTCCTTTTTTGGGTTTGTTTTTTGTTTTTTTGTTTTTTTGTTTTTTTTTTTGTGAAGTTTAATTTATTTGTTTGCTATTTTATTTTCATTTGTTTTTTACTTATTATTTTATAATACTCGAGGCTATCCGAAAGGTATCAAATATCAGTTTTCTAACGATAACCGATCCATTCCTGACTTACTGTATCGGTTGACATGAGGTCACTTCAGATACACCAATTTCTGACTCCTTTAGAAACCCCTTATACATTTCATTTTATTTAATAACTAGAGGACATACTAGAGGAACGACCGGGCTACTTGTGAAGTTAAATCACCAAGTCCTATCTCAGTACTGACAAACTCAAAAGCCACCAGAAGTATTGTTCCATAATAACAAGTATATGTCTTGCGCTATTGAGTAATGTTGATTTTAGACTGCCCTTTTCATTTATTGAGGTTATCTTGTGCTGTATTTCCAATAATATTAAGTTGTTTAAATACTGTTTTAAGTGTACCGTGATTCTGACCTGTGATTGTACATTTCGGTCATTGTTAATTTTTCCGGTTGTTTTTTTCTTTATTTAGGTGTTTCGACCCCTATTTCTAATAAGCGGTGGGTCTCATCAGTGGTCAGCCGCTTTTGTTATTGCAGATTGACTTTGTTTAATTCACAATACTTTATGTTGGACCATACACCCATTTATTGCACCAATTTACCATTTTTATATTTCAATACTATTGGTCTTCCTATGAATGGAAATATGTTTCGTATTTCCTCATTTATTTTCATTTGCTGTAAAATATGTGAATTTTTGGAAACATTAAATTTGTTTATTTCTTAGATATTAATAGGTTTCTTAATCTAGTTGCTTCCCTTTGTATGCAACTGGCAATCTTCGATTAGATTTATCTATTTCTCCATAGTAAATAATATTCTCTAATTGTCCCTGTCCTTCAGTTTTATAATTGTTTATATCTAAAACGCAAAAAGTTGAATTTTTATCTGCTATTCGAATAAAAATGTTTTTATTTGATTTCAACTCATTGAGGGTATTCCATTCATTTGTACTTGCTTATTTCATATTGGTTGCAAAAAGATAGTTTTCTAAAGCTTCGCACTAGTATTTAGGTCTGAAACCAGTGTTCAATTAGAATGGATGTATATCAGTTTCTTTGTCAGTTTCATATAGATAATTGCAACGCATTCGTCTTTCTTATTCATTTAATGTACTGTAACAAATCTCTTTGGATTTAGTTTGGGTATCGGTATGAATTTCACCCCTTTTGCTAATAGCCTTATTACGTCGTTGGTTTCCAGATGTAAAATTGCATCTAAAAGTGTCTACACACAGAATAAAATGGCTTGAATTCGGTCAAATACCGAACTATACAGAAACGCTGGTCAAAATATAGACCACGGCAAATAAAAAGTCGAATTACAAAATCGACTAATTAGCCAATTTGTAGACTAATAATTTATACAGCTGTAGGCGACTACATGAAAACGCACAAAATTAATTCAAACAAATACTGAATTAGATAGAAAAGCTGGCGAATAACGAATGAAATGAATAATAATTGATCTCCAAAACTACAGTTGAAATTGAAAAACGTTGAATTTAATATTTCACCCCTCACACAAGAGTTGAATTTGAACATCAATAGCTACTTGATTGAAAAATATGAAATGAATCAGAATATCATATTTGAAGTGGGTTTATATAACCATCCAAAGATAAAAGATGGTCACAATAATTTGCAGAAAACAAAACACATATGTTGGACATTCAAATCCTAAGCTGACCGTAAATTTTAAAAGAAGAAAATTTATCAACAAAGGCAGGAAATAAATGTCTTTATCTAGTATTGACTCAATTTCCGGAAAAAAAAAAAAAAAAAAAAAAAAAAAAAAAAAAAAAAAAAAAACTATGTAAATGTGATGGTGATTGAAACATCATAGAAATAATGCATTGATTTTCATATTGGAAATTGACATAAAAAGTCTCACATTCTTATCAAATAATATATCGTCTGCTATCTCACACGTGTACAAGACACGCCTACAAGTGTTCAGAAATCTCCCGCCAACAACAAGTACTTAATTAGATGGCACGTTCATCTCAAGCTATCTCCACACAGAAATGGCTATAGAAAAGAATTCAGTCAAATACTGAACTATAAAGAAATAGCTGGTCAAAAATTGACTACAGCAAATAAAAAGTCGAATTACAAAATCGACTGATTAGCCAAAATTAAAAGTTGTAGACAATAGCTATATGATTACGCAGATAAATATTCAGTCAAATACTGGACTATATAGAAATCGGAATAGAAAACAGCAAATAATTAATCGAATGAATAATAATTCATCTCTATGACAAGAGTTGAAATTGAATAGCACTAAGAATTTCATACAAGAAGTGAGTTTGAACATCAAAAGCTACATGATGAGAATAGAAAATTTAATCAATAGAAATTCGCACATACTGATTTTTCAAAACATTGATCAAATCACTCATGATAGTTGTTCGAATCTTCGAATACTTGACAACTGAAAAACATGTTGATATTTTTTACAAAGCATAAGATCATAAGAATGATCGGTCAATGCGTGCAATAAATAGGTGTATGGTCCAACATAATGTATAAAGAAATGCATTATTAAAATCTGCAAATATAAAAGCGGCTGACCACTGACGAGACCCACCGCTTAAATAAAAATAGGGGTTGAAACACCTAAATTTAACACTAAAACCAGTGCACTAGTACAATAAAGTGCATCATAAGACTACATATGAAAAGCAATAAAGACAGGAAGTGAGAAATTAAGCAACCAGCATCAATGAAAATAAAGCAGTAAAACAACATAATTATATTCAACTACACATTACAAGCTTAGCATCACAAGGACAATACTTCTTGTGGCTTTTAAGTTTGTCAGTACTGAGATAAGATTGGGTAATTTTAATTGCAAATTGATACTGCGGCATCGCTGCAACCTTACCTAGCTTGAGTATCTTATTTATAAATGTACATGTATATTTGGAGATCTCTTAGTACTGGGAAATGATTAAGTCCCTAGTTAATTGTCAGGTGCAAAAAATTCCAGACAAAAATAGAAGAATCTTTGAAAGTAAAAATGCTGGTGTGAATTTAACATATTACACCGAAAATCTTACTGCTCTGTTACACAGAAGAGCCAAGAAATTATCGTAATCCATAAAAATGATGAATGCATAGAGTTATCAAACAGTTATCAATAAAGCAAGTGACTAATAAATAAATAAACACAAAAAACTCCTATTATAACTGAAAATAATTGAAGCGGATTCACTAATAATCATTCAAAGATTAAAGTTGGTCAAAACAATTTGCAAAAATGAAAACAACATGTTGGACACCAAGCCTAAATTTATTGCACTATTTGACCCCACAACAACACTTTAATTCTTAAGCGAAGAAAATCAATCAACAAAGACAGGAAACACACGTCATATTACGGCACCGCCGGGTCACTGACATAATTTCCACAAAAAACTATCTAATTGTGATAATATTGAACTGTGTAACAATTTTACACAATTTCATTATCAATATTCAATATTGGAGATCGATAAAAGCAAATCGCACATTCTCCTATTTATAAATTAAATCACGCATCGTCTGCTATCTTACACGTGTACAAGACACGCCTACAAATGACTAAAAATTTCCCCGCTAACAACCAGATGTAAAATTGCGTCTAAAAGTGTCTACACACAGAATAAAATGGCTTGAATTCGGTCAAATACCGAACTATACAGAAAAGCTGGTCAAAATATAGACCACAGCAAATAAAAAGTCGAATTACAAAATCGACTGATTAGCCAATTTGTAGACTAATAATTTATACAGCTGTAGGCAACTACATGAAAACGCACAAAATTAATTCAAACAAATACTGAATTAGATAGAAAAGCTGGCGAATAACGAATGAAATGAATAATAATTGATCTCCAAAACTACAGTTGAAATTGAAAAACGTTGAATTTAATATTTCACCCCTCACACAAGAGTTGAATTTGAACATCAATAGCTACTTGATTGAAAAATATGAAATGAATCAGAATATCATATTTAAAGTGGGTTTATATAACCATCCAAAGATAAAAGATGGTTACAATAATTTGCAGAAAACAAAACACATATGTCCTAAGCTGACCGTAAATTTTAAAAGAAGAAAATTTATCAACAAAGGCAGGAAATAAATGTCTTTATCTAGTATTGACTCAATTTCCACAAAAACAAAAAAAAAACAAAAAAAAAAAAAATATGTAAATCTGATGGTGATTGAAACATCATAGAAATAATGCATTGAAATGCTACTATCAATTTTCAATATTGGAAATTGACATAAAAAGTCTCACATTCTGATCAAATAATATATCGTCTGCTATCTCACACGTGTACAAGACACGCCTACAAGTGATCAGAAATCTCACGCCAACAACAAGTACTTAATTAGATGGCACGTTCATCTCAAGCTATCTACACACAGAAATGGCTATAGAAAAGAATTCAGTCAAATACTGAACTATAAAGAAATAGCTGGTCAAAAATTGACTACAGCAAATAAAAAGTCGAATTACAAAATCGACTGATTAGCCAAAATTAAAAGTTGTAGACAAAAGCTGTATGATTACGCAGATAAATATTCAGTCAAATACTGGACTATATAGAAATCGGAATAGAAAACAGCAAATAATTAATCGAATGAATAATAATTCATCTCTATGACAAGAGTTGAAATTGAATAGCACTAAGAATTTCATACAAGAAGTGAGTTTGAACATCAAAAGCTACATGATGAGAATAGAAAATTTAATCAATAGAAATTCGCACATACTGATTTTTCAAAACATTGATCAAATCACTCATGATAGTTGTTCGAATCTTGGAATACTTGACAACTGAAAAACATGTTGATATTTTTTACAAAGCATAAGATCATAAGAATGATCGGTCAATGCGTGCAATAAATAGGTGTATGGTCCAATATAATGTATAAAGAAATGCATTATTAAAATCTGCAAATATAAAAGCGGCTGACCACTGACGAGACCCACCGCTTAAATAAAAATAGGGGTTGAAACACCTAAATTTATCACTAAAACCAGTGCACTAGTACAATAAAGTGCATCATAAGACTACATATAAAAAGCAATAAAGACAGGAAGTGAGAAATTAAGCAACCAGCATCAATGAAAATAAAGCAGTAAAACAACATAATTATATTCAACTACACATTAGAAGCTTAGCATCACAAGGACAATACTTCTTGTGGCTTTTTGTGGGTTTGTCAGTACTGAGATAAGATTGGGTAATTTTAATTGCAAAGTAAAACAGCATTAAATCTATATTCTAAATTAAACAACATGAATATTCTGCTTGTTGTTATCCACCCTATAAAAACGTCGTTCAACTGGCGGCAGCCAGTTTATGTACAGAATATTCAAGACCGTGCTTATTAGTATAAAAGGTGGAGACGTTTTCTGTTACGTCGGATAAGCCATATTATTCAGAAGAACTTGCAATAAAGTTAAAGGTCCCTGTTTCAGTTCAATGTTAAACCTATGGTAATTTAATCGGGGAATATAAGGGGTTCTTGGCTCCAACCTTGTTGAGCCTGGCGCTCCGAGCTACAACACCAGGCCTCCGGGCTCTAGCCTGTGTTCATTAGTACCTAATTTTACGTTAAACCCTCAGTCATACATTTGTTGATTCTTCATCAAACATTGTCTCCATATAACTGTTTCGATTATGCTTAAAAAGCCACTATTTATTGCAAGTAGCATCAGTGATTGAATGAGATATTAGTGGTAAAGAATATAAAAGAGGCAAAATCATTCAAACAGATCGCACATATGCCCTAAAATATCCAACTGCCACAATATTTACAAGATTTTTCTACAAATTTGAGAAAATGTTTAATTGTAAAGAATTAATAGTTGCTTTGCATGCATAATATCATAATTTGCACATATATTTTGTTAATAGCAAAAATTCGTTGAGTCTAGGGATTAAACGCGAAATTCGCATAGGTTTAAGACTTTCGGCCAAGTGCGAATCAATGAGATCATTATTTTAGTCTAAACAATAGATGAAATCCCGATAAAGAGATAATAACTGTTATAAAATCAATAATGTTTGTTACAGTAATAATGATTTTTTTCAACAATCGCATATATTGCTCGACTATTATAATGATCTCGTCGATTCGCACTTGGCAGATAGTGTTTAATATTAAACTGAAGATGGTGCCTTTAACCTTTAGCCCGAACGGGAACCAGAATTTGCATGATCATTTTATCTAGTTTTTGTCAGAAAAATTATATATTTAAATGTGTCTGATTATACTATTCTTTTCTAGTTATCATAACGATTTTTTTGGTAAATGAGAAATTGTGAGATTTAAAAAGAGGACACCAGGGGGTTCATTTAAAGGCTAACAATCTTTCAATTTCCAAAAAACAGTGGACATTTACAAACACGGAACACGAAATGTATTGATAACAGCAAATAGTGCTTTTTATTTACAGGATTCAACAGAACAGAAAACACTAAATGGTCCAAAACAGTTAACAACTGATTTATTTCACCAAAAACAACCAGCTGATAATGCCCAAAACACGTTAACAAAAACTCCCCCTATCAACTTAGTAGCAAATTCTATAACAAATAACACACGTGCATGTTTTCTGACATGTTAGCAGTCGAACATGGCAATAAATAGCATTTTATGTCGATTTAAGCCATTTTACAGAGTTTTTTAATGTAAAACTACTCGAAGGACATCGTGTAACAAAACCAATTTTTCGTTGCCAGTGTATGAACATTTGCCATTCCAAATGGCAGTCAGTTTAGTTTGGTTCCGGTGGTCCTATACAACGAATTATAACAAGAACCTACATTTTTTTTTTTACAAAATCCGTGTCAAATTTGCATTCAAGTTCGATGGATGAATTTTACATCTAAAAGTATGAAAATGCATTTGAATTCATTTTATCATGATAGTGTACATAAGAAATGATTTGTTTAAGATTTTTTGGAGAAGATTTGATGCATTTGCAAAATTGGTATGCTGAATGACATAAATTCACGTGAAAGTGGAAAAACCTCTTTTTAGACTAAATATAGTCGGGAGTTGAGCACTGACTGTCCTTTTGAATCTCGGGAACTTTTTTGTCATTGCACCTCTGTCTTTGAGTGGCAAGCTTGCTGTGAACAATATACGTCCATGCTGTGAAATAAATGTTTTATATTGACTGAACAGTCCATATTCCCTATACCATACAGCCTCTAACAACCCCCCCCCCCCAACCGGTAAAGAGAAGGAGAATTTGCTTCAAATTCAACTTTCAGACTTTTGACTCGTTTCAGAAATTTATTTCAGGACAGAGACGATTTAGATACGAGAAGAAAATATAACCTATTCGCAAAAATAATTGTGGATATATCAGCGGAGTTCTGAAATTTTGCGTCATTTTCAACTAAAGTTAGACTTTATTTTCATGTTTAGACTCAAAACATTTTAATTCTTCGGATAAGACATACATTGCCGAAATATTTGAATTCTTCGAATGTATATATACTGCCGAAATATTTGAATTCTTCGAATGTATATATACTGCCGAAATATTTGAATTTTTTGGGGATGAAATATATTTGGCTAAAATATTTGAAATCTTTGGACGAAACATAAATTGCGGAAATACTTGAATTCTTCGGATACATGTAGGACGTATATTGCCGAAATATCTGGTTTTTTTTTAAAGATGAAACATACATTGCAAAATTCAGTTTCGTATAATTAACATTACATTATGTGAATTCTTCAGATCAGATATCGTTTTAAATTCTATTTTCAGATGCATATATTATTGAATTAAAAATGTGAATTTTTGAGTTAAATAGACCTCAAATCGTTTTGAAACTAACATTTTATTCTTTTTTTAGATAGCTTTATTTTCAAGAATGAATATTAACCATAGTTTAAGAATTTCGGTATTTGATAAATACTTTTATTTTAAATACGTGATCAAAAAGTTTGATTTGAATTGTTAAATATTGACTTGATATTATTTAAGTAATTATACAATATGATATACACACTGACCGGTTGTTAATTAAGCTGTTATTTGGACTGATCACGTTTGACCGATCTACTTTGAACGACATGTACCAACAGAATTTGAAAATTAAGTAAAAATCGTATTTTAAAGGAACAAAAAATTAAGTTCCTATATCCATTGAGACATTTTCTATGTTATATATATAGCACCGCTCTTACGAATTAAAATATTAATTGCACGAAAACCGCGTAGCGGTTTGAGTGCAATAAATATTTAAATGAGTTAGGCGGTGCTATATATGATTTGTAATATGACCAATGAAAAACGTTTTACCAAGAATGCGTTACATATGCTAATGATTTAAAATGAATGACAGGTAACAATAACGTACAATTAGCACGTGATTGAAAACGAGTACACATTTCAAGAGGTACTGTTGCGTTGCAGTTTGTAAGGTAATTTGGTGTTTTATTTATTTATTTATTT
>MJUU01057694.1:74519-88673 GCA_002080025.1 Modiolus philippinarum | reverse complement strand
TAGGTATTTTGTAGATCCAACACAAAACGTTTCTGTACACAACAATAAGGGGGCGACCATCTGATTTTCGGGATTTGATTTTAAACCAAAAAAATATGTTGCATCACAAATACATGATTTGATGCGACATTTTGCGAAAATAATGGTTTGTGAAAATGAAAATAAATGATTTTTCTAGGTAAAATCGTCCCCCGTGAAATCAAATGTTCGTCCCCATCTTTACATAATTAGCACTTAGTTTCTGCATTTTAATGAACAGTTACATCGGCCAATAAAGTCCGATATACCTCTGCCATGCTGGCGGCCTTTTTTCTATTTGCTAGGACCGTGGGCGAAGAACCTGGGACTTCTGTCCATACTGAGTTATAAGGTTCCTTTTTAGAAAAGACATTCGCAATATGTGTTGTATCTTCAGACCGTAAACGTTCCTCGACTAAAAAATACTTGCAAATTTGAATGGCAATTCGCTGTATGGGAGGAGGCATTGGTTGGAACAGAAGAAGAATAAACGTGCAAAATTTGACAAATTTTGAATAAAAGACATGTATAAAAAGGGACATATGAAAATCATCTTTCTGACAAGAAACGCCCGAGTAAAATTTCCATGCCATAGGCACTACAAAAATACAGACAGTTGTTTACTAACATTAGCTGTTTACCGAATAATAAAATCAAGATGAGTTTCATTGGCTTCTGTATTTTCTGAGGGAGGAGTCCAGCTATGCATTATCATCTAATTTGCATGAAGTTAATGCACTGAATTAAGCCCCTCCTATCCCATTGTATTTGTATTGTGTGCAGGAACTGAACTTTTCTACAGTGCAATAACTTCCCAATAGTGAAATTAATGCATTCTACACAGAATATCGACCTTTAGAGCATTGAAAGATCAAAGAAAATTTTAAAAATCATATTACAACTTTTGATATATTTCTTTCATTCATTAATAAACGGGAACGTTTCTCCAGTGCACTGTCCGGGAAGGCAATATTTCATGGTCAACATCCGTTGTATTCTGTCCTCGGACTTCATCATAGGCGAACAACATTTCACAGCGGACATTATTTAATGTTACGCGCTCTGGAGTCCTGTCACTGGGGTGTTTAGTCGTTTCCCCTATTTGCACTGGCATGTTCATAATATTACATCTATAATGCGTCGATGTTCACTTACATTCGAAAGCTTAAAAAATGGTATTCTGTCAAAAAACTTGTAGCCTTGTACCGGTAAGTCTTTTCGTTTAGTGTTATACATCTGATAAATAAACACGACATTAAAACGTTTTTAATACGAAAAAACAAAAAACAAAACAAAACAATAAAAAACAAAAAACAAAAAAAAAAACACAAAAAAACACAAAAAACCCAAGAAAAAGAAACTTCATGGCTGGTTATTCAGTTTTGAGTAAATCTATAGACTTTTACGGATGAATGTTCCCTTGTTGTAAATGCACAAGTGTGACATGTGAAAGTTGAAAACATACTTACTTGCTCTCCAGTCTCGCTCTGTCTCTTGGGTTATCAGTATGTAACACGATCTAAACTTAACTGAATCGATTTTGTAAAATGAAAAATTGTAAATCCATGCATAATGCAACTTTTTGAACTTTATACCAAAGTCAGTCGTTACTCGTGACATGCACAATTTAAATGATGACCATTCACATACTGATTTTTGTACTACAAAGGGTCAAGCTTACACATTTAAATTTTACATAATCGCTGCTGTCATACACACAATATTGTTGGCGCATAAAATAAAATAAAAAATTAGTCTTAAACTTCAGCATGAAAAGCAATGCTTATTTACAAGTTACAAAGTTTATTCAGTTTTTTACTTGCATTCCGAGTAAGCTACCTTGTTTAACTTTTTTATTTTTCAATTAACTGGTAAATTTATAAAAATATGGATTTTAGAAACCGTTACTATTAATCTCGAAAATTATATAAAAGTAAATATTTTTGAATTTAAAAATTCTAATATATATTTCATTTTCGTGTACAATTGTTAAGATATTAAGGCCCGTCATGGGTTTCTTGATTACCTGATTACCAGGGCATTTTCAATGATTATTTTATTACGAGGGCATTTATTTAATGATTATTTCATTATTATCTTGTGTTTTTATATACTTTTTGATTACTAAGCCAAAAATTTATTGATTACCAAGGTAAAAATTTAATGATTATTTGATTACCAAGGCAAAAATTTAATGATTATTTGATTCCTAGGACCCCCCCCCCCCCCCCATGAGGACCCTCGTTATTGGAAAATTAAAAACTTTTTTTACAGTATTTAAAGAGGGTGTGTACACCCTGTCTACTGTGGCACACAACATAGTGCTTGGGATTTGTGTTTTAAATTTGAGGTGATGAAAAAATTAGATGAATAATCTATAAATTAATACAATAATTTGTGTAAAAAATAATAGGAATGCTATATGGGACGCCAAACTTGGTGTATAAGAAAGTGTTAACTGATAACTGATAAGTGATTTGGATATTGCCTTCTGACAATAAAAATATCTTTAAACATATGGACGAGTCCGTAACAAATTGTGAAATTTAACATTTTCATGGATGCTAATATTGAAACATCGCTTAATGTATTTTTTTATCAGATTGAAAAACAGAGAATTCTTGTTTTAGATCGTATTTTCACTTGAATCTCAATTGGATTTTTCAAATTTAAACAATTTCTAGCTTTCTGTGTCATGTAAACCTTTTAATTATTTATTTTTTCTACGGCATGGGAAAATAGTTTACCCATGAAAACTGTGTTGTTCTATTAAATCAGTACATTACAGAAAATTATAATTTTGCCATATCCTACGAATAATAGTATATTGGTATTTACTTTAATGACAACTTCTACACATGTTCTACCTGTGACAAGACAGCAAAATTAACCACACAATTGCAATGGCCTTAAATCGACTGTGACAGTTTAGGACAGTGCATGTCAGTACATGTAAATTCTATAAACGTCTGTCATTACCTGTTACAGTACATGACAGTCCATAATAGGCCAAATAAGTACTGTCACAATCAGGGACAGTTCATCACAAGCATGATAGTCTTAAACGGTTAAAAAAGTACTGTCACAAGCGGGGACAGTTATTTACAATACAGGTAAATTCTGTTACTGACTGTCATTTACTGTTACAGTGTCTTACAGTTTGTCGCAGTCATGAGTATGTCTATAAACTACTGTTAAGGACTGTCCCAATCAATAACAGTACTTTTCTAGTCTTCACAGTTGTTTATAGGACGTTTCCAGTTAATGACAGTCAGAAAAAGACTGTCAGTGGTATGGACAGTACTTTTTTCTGTTCATAGTGTTTCCTATTGCATATTATTTTGTTAAAAATTACATGAAAATGAAAAAATGTGATAAAAAATTACTTATGAATCCTTATTTTAGTCATTACATATACACCGGTCAGTGCGAAACTTTCCTGGCAAAGTGCTCTTACAATCACTGTCATCCTTTGCCCGACAAAAGCACTAGTGTCTTAAGCTAGTGGACAACTACAACATATAGACAAACACAGGGCACTCATCAAGTCGAATGTAAGAAAACTTGGCGTTATAAAATAGTGAGATGTGGGCACTTAAAACAGGTGGTCTGGATTACATTTCGAAATTAATAAAATAAATGCCAAAATTTGAAAGTATCAATAGTATATCATGTATATCCATATGAGAAATTCTCTCACGCACAAGTACACCATACACAATGTAACTGAAAAATATAGAGAGCATACATCTCTTCATTTTAGTCATTATATATACACTGGTCAGTGCGAAACTTTCCTTTTACACATTATTTTGTTAAAAATTCCATGAAAATGAAAAAATGTAATAGAAAATTACTTATGGATCTTCATTTTAGTGATTACATATACAGCGGTCAGTGCAAAACTTTACTTTTACACAATATTTTGTTAAAAATTCCATGAAAATGAAAAAATGTGATTAAAATTTCTTGTAAATATTCCTTTTAACCGGTCAGGGCGAAACTTTCCTTTTAAACATTATTTTGTTAAATATTCCATGAAAATGAAAAAATGTGATTAAAAAATTACTTTTGAATCTTCATTTTAGTTATTACATATACACCGGTCAGTCCAAAACATTCCTATTACATATTATTTTGTTAAAAATTACATGAAAATGAAAAAATGTAGTAAAAAATTCCTTATGAATCTTCATTTTAGTCATTATATATACACCGGACAGTGCAAAACTTTCCTTTTACACATTATTTTGTTAGAAATTCCATGAAAATGAAAAAAATGTAATAGAAAATTACTTATGAATCTTCATTTTAGTCATTACATGTACATCGGTCAGTTCAAAACTTTACTCTTGCACAATATTTTGTTAAAAATTCAATGAAAATGAAAAAATGTGATTTAAATTTCTTGTAAATATTCATTTTAGTCATTACATATATACTGGTCAGTGCGAAACTTTCCTTTTAAACATTATTTTGTTCAATATTCCATGAAAATGAAAAAATGTGACTACAAAATTACTTTGGAAACTTCATTTTAGTTATTACATATACATCGGTCAGTGCAAAACTTTCCTTTTACACATTATTTTGTTAAAAATTCCATAAAAATGCAAAAATGTGATAAAAAAAATTACTTATGAATCTTCATTTTAGTAATTACATATACACTGGTCAGTGCGAAACTTTCTTTTTACACATTATTTTGTTAATAATTCCATGAAAATGAAAAAATGTGATAAAAAATTACTTTTGAATCTTCATTTTAGTTATTACATATACACTGGTCAGTGCAAAACTTTACTTTTAAAAAAAACTTTGTTCAAAATTCCATGAAAATGAAAAAAAAATGTGATAAAAAATTTCTTGTAAATATTCATTTTAGTCATTACATAAATGTAAATACCGGTCAGTGCGAAACTTTCCTTTTAATCATTATTTGTTCAATATTCCATGAAAAGAAAAAAAATATGATAAAAGATCACTTATAAATGTACACCGGTCAGTGGGAAACTTTCCTTTTACACAGTATTTTGTCAAAATTCCATGAAAATGACAGATTTTAATATAAGATCACTAAGAAATCTTTATTTTAGTCATAACAAATGCACTGGTCAGTTCAAAACATTCCTTTTACAAATTATTTTGTTCAAATTCTATAAAAATGAACAATCTTGGTAAAAAAACACTTAATATAAACCTTCATTTGAGTCATTGCAAATCTACCAGCCAGTGCAAAACTTTTCTTATACAAAATAGTTTTTAAAATTCCAATACATGTATATCTAAAAATGAATAATTAAAACTGACTTGTTAACTTAAAAGTAAGTCATTACAAATGCATCGATCAGCGAGAAATTTTTCCTTTAGCATCGATCAGTGTAACTCGAATAATTCAAGCCCTCTCCGTATCCTATTCTCTCCTTCTACGAGGCGATGGTAGTGAGTGGAAAATAACGACTGGATTATTCGGGTTACGATCAGTGAGAAATTTTCCCTTTTCACATTATTTTGTTTAAACTCGATGAAAATGGCAAATTTGGATAAATTACACCCGTCAATGCAGCAGTTCCTTTCGAATTTTATTTCATTGAAGACTCCGTGAAAATGAAAAAAAAATATGATAGGCAATTATTTATTAAAGTGAAACTACACTCAAAAATGAAAATTTGATATGTTGTTCTTAATGCATTAAATATTCATAATACTCCGATATTTATATTATATATTAACAGATAAAGTACTAAAAGCGAATACAAAATTGAAATTGTATCGTTGTGGGGACAGCCATTTTGAACAGATCGACGAATGCTTAGTAGAGAATAACTAATAACCGAAATATATAGAAAAAGAAATAAACTGCAATGGCCAGTAACACAGCATTTCTACTACACATAATTATTTCAAATAGCATGATTTTTATTTAAGCCAAGTAGAGTATTTTCAATATATATATTTTCCTCGATTTAGTCAGAGAAACATAAAACGTATGTCTCTCTTTAGGAGTAAATTTAATTTGACAGAATCAATCATAATGCATGCATACTTGATCAGATCAAGAAATAATTTCGTCTTTTTTAATAAAAACAGACTGATTTGTTTCAAACGGTTGTAAATTTTGTCAGATGACAAGATGGTATATTGTGTGTCAAATCGCCACATGCTGGCACGAGACATGTTGTATACGGGTCACCGCTGCTGATCGGAAATAGTTGATTAACGGAATATACAACAGGTGCCTTTTGGCAGTCCAGGTAATTGTGATGGGCAATTTATAAATCCATACACATTTAAAGTGTGTTCTCGTGATTTCATTCCTGTGGACTTTTTTCTCAAGGAAAAATAATATTAAGCATTGACCTTCCTCGGAACAAGCATTTATTTATAATATCCGTAAGAACCAATTATGTATGTAATAATTATTGCATATTTTGGTAGGAAAATCTTCCATAAGAATATATTTTTGTCCATGTAGTGTGTTACAACAGCATAATTCGCCGATCGTGAAGATTTCTTAGGCAAAAGAAGACTGAGTGAAAATTTCGCTTTTAAAGTCAAACGCGTGAATGAATTTTATAAAACAGCTATCCTAGTGATCTGCAAGAAAAAAAAAAACAAAACAAAAAAACAAAAACAAAAACAACGATGCCTGAAGTCGTCAATATTAAATGAAAAAGTAAGAGTTGACATGTCTGCAGTGTTCCTTCAAACTCACGAAGAAAGTGATACGAGGCGAAGTCCAACTAACAATTTTGCAACCTGACCGTAGTTGCATCTAATGACCAATAAAATTACGAGTCAGGTGTATTGAGTGAAGCAAAATGTGTTCTAGTTTGCAACGATCTGTTGGTATGTAATGCATAGCTTGCAAGAATATCCTTTCAAAGTACATCCATTTGTGTGGAATTTTTGGAATATATGAACTAATTCTTCGCCTTTCATGTCAACAATGGCCATTCCTTTACTTTTGATTCAGGGGGTTAAACATTTTAAAAATCATTTATCCGTCGAAATACTTGTCAGAATACCAGTTTACTCAACGTGCTTATTTTCTCGAGCTTACTTTGTTGATTTACAAGAAAATTGCAAAAAGCACAGGGTAGCCTGTAAAAAGCGGCATAGAAGTAAACAACCGCTATTACTTGTGCACGATGTATACTCCAATTTTTGCATACGTTCCTTGACAATTTCCTAAAATATGGTAGATGCATTTATTCATAACTTTAATCCCGTTAAAAGTAAGGGGGCGACTTTTTGATTTTCGGGGGGGGGGGGGGGGNTTTTGCAAATAAATAATTTAATCTTGATGCCAGTGAAAAATAAATATTATAATCCGACTTATCATGGAAATAAATAATTTAATTTTGATTGGTAGAATAATTTTTTTGTTGCAAATGCAAATAAATAATTCGATGTGACATTTGGTGGAAATAAATAATTTGTCCGAGATTTTTGTGAAAATGAATGAATTTTCTAGGCAAAATCGCCCAAGCCCTCCCCTGAAAATCAAATGTTCGTCCCCTACATACAAGAGATTTTTTGAATTGTCATTAAATGGGTGTACTGTCTGTTTCACACCTTGTTTGTCTGCCAGGTGACGCGTGATTAAAATACACAACTAAGTCATTCTGGATGCCGACCGTTAATTAAGGTTTGTTTCTGTGAAATAATTCATAAAACTAAAGGTATTGGAGAAGCTCTCATACGTTGTCTTTCTAAACTTTTATTGTGGATGTAAAAAAATAAAATGAAACAAAATAAAATGAATACATAAATAGGCGATCGAAATCTTACAAAATCGAGGTCACAATAGTTTCTAGTGGAAGACATTCTTCGTGAAAACTTGCAAACAAAACATTACTAAATTGACAGATTTTAATTTAATTTTGTGGTCTGTAATCGGTCAAAAATACAGAATCTAACGACGATTTGGTTATCGATTAGATTTTAATCTTATTTACAAGTCCTATCCTCCCACCAAACCTTGATAAATTTTCGTTCAGTACTTTTCAAAAAGAGAATTTTCGTGAGTAAAGTCTATTTTTTTTAATCAAAGACATTTTGATTAAAAATGCATGTTGAAAATTAGCTAGTTCTTGTCTATTTTAATATTTCTATCAAGTTTTTTTTATTTTCTGTTTGCATCGACTCGCTGTGTTTTTCATTTTATTCAGAAACATCACAGGTAAATGATTTCTCTCAAATCATCAATGTTTTTCACACCTGCAAGGTGACATGTGACCAATTACGAAAGTAGCAATAAACGACTACTGGTGACCGTCTACATCAAAGGTTTCAAATGCCCGGGGTAATATCAGAAATGTTACCTGTTGTTTTTGTTAATTATTTTATGGCAACATATTCAATCCTTTGTTCAATAAATATTAACGAAGAAAAACACACTTCATGTGGATTTTGTAGACATTTCGGATGCATCATTGTGGATATTTAAAATAAATAGATGAATAATATGCAAGCAGGAATAAAACGAAGTTTTTTTGTAACTGCATTTTGAATGCACACTTTCGATTGCAATAGTTGGTACATCGTAGTGATCTTTAACAGTATGGTTAATGATACGATATTTTTGTCCAATCAAACGGTTCAAAAGCAGTCATGTGATTAACACGTGGTTAAAGTATCTATGACGTATTGAGATACCGGAAGTGATCCAGATTTGAGAAAAATTGAATACAAAAACTCATATTTCTCTAAAACCACTTAACAGATAGAGGTCGGGTTTTCACCAATTGATAAAGAATAACATTCTTTACCACATATATAAATATGGAAAAAAGGTGTAGTTTCACTTTAATAGCAAAAAGATTGATCTGTTGCGATGATGTACCGATCATGTAAACACTGGGTAAAACGAATCTATATTTCGCAAAATCTTCAACCAAAGACATCACGTGATATATGGACGAATCTGGACTAACCCGAATAATCCAGTCGTTATATTCCACTCACTACGATCGCTTCATTAACGCCTGAATAGGAAAAAGAAGGGAAACGGGGAATGTGTCAAAGAGACAACGACCCAAAGGGCAGTAATAACAACTCAAAGCCACCATAAGATCTTCAATGAACGGTGAGGAAACTCCACACCCAACGGCAGGTCGGAGTTGGCCCCTAAATAAAAAGTAATCAAGTTCAGCGAAATAAACATCATCCTAGACTCCCATAGACATGAATGCATGTACTACAAAAACGCGTCAATCGGATGTCTCATCGCTATGAATTATGGGAGGAATATCGTCTGTTCACTCTGTATCATAACCCGGGTGCATTTTTACACTGGTGCGAAAAAGACTTTTACACAACATTTACACAGTAGGTTTTCCATATTAGGTTGTAATCAGCAAGCAGCGATAACAAATTTATTTGTATATTTTTATGTAAAATTCATACATTTTATTTGTTTATTGATTTCGTGACACCCGGGTGTGACACATTTACTTGTATATTCTAGACGTTCAATTAACAGATAATATATCAACAATTAACATGTTCAAAGTGTGCATTTATTTTAGTACAGAAAATAACCCGGGAAGTTTGAAAAAAAATCAAAGCATGAAAGCACAAACAAAATTTTATGCTAACAAATCATAAATAAATCATAAATAAGTCATGAATAACATAGAAATACTATGATGTTACTCACTTGTTTAACAAATCATAAAGGACATAGTTATGCAAATTTGACTCAACTGATCTATTTCACATTTGTTAGATTATAAATGGTTTATTTATGATTCGTTATCCTTTTTCCCATTTAAAACTATGTTATTAGTGATTTGTTGTCTTTTTGCTTGCAGGAAACTATGTTATTACTGATTCTTTAACTTTAACTTTCTCCAAACTATGTTATTTATGATTTGTTAACTTTTCCTTTTAGCTGAAACTATGTAATTAATGGTTTGTTAACTTTTTGATCGTACAATACTATGTTATTAGTGAGATATTAACTTTAAATCTACTCTAAAAGTATTTTGTGACTGGTTTTTTACTTTCTTCAATGCTGTAAAACTATGTCATTAATGATTTGTTTAAACTTCATTGTGAGAAACTTCATTACTTGTTTTGAAATTTTTAACCAATCAAATTAATAATAGACCCCTCTGCTTTTACACAAAATTCAAATGTTAACAGACAGAAATTGAGGTAAATATTCTATTGGAGATTATTTCTACGATTTCGGTTAGATATGCTGCTTCAGATAGGAAACTATTTTATATAATAAACAATGCTAACTCCGACCTGCCGTCCTCATCGTTCATTGAAGATTTTATGGTGGTGGCTTTGAGTTGTTATTACTGCCCTTTGGGTCGTTGTCTCTTTGACACATTCCCCGTGTCCCTTCTTTTTCCTATTATTCCTTACTTATTTTTAAATATTTGGCAAGCACAATTTGAATACATTTAACTGAATATTTAAATATAAAATGAACCTGTATAGGTCTATGGAGAAGCATTTGTTATTATTTTTTTTGCAATCAACAATCTTGTAGAGCATGCAGATATGCATGTATACATGACAAGTAACAAACCAGTACTAAAAATGTTTCGAAGATATAAAGATGATCGACATTATTAAATGATTTTCTGCAAAGTAAACTTTATTCTATTCAACCATTGGGGCATATCTTTTATTTGTCAAGGGATTTTATATCAGAAAACAAAAAATGTGTTTTTTGATAATTCAGTTCTGTTTATCAAGATTATATATTATGTTTTGTACAATTTGCAAATGCATTTTCTTTATCTGGTTCAGCGTTGTGTATACACACACACATAATTTATTTATATTTCTATGTTGTTACTGAGTTATTAGTATGTTGTTACTGAGTTATTATTATGTTGTTACTGAGTTATTAACTATGTTGTTACTGAGTTATTAGTGATTTCTTACTATGCCGTTTACTATGTTATTTATGATTTGTTACTTCATTTGCATAACTATGTTGTTAGCTCATTTGCATGTGAAATTTTCTCACTAATAAACTACCTTCAAATCATGATCTATTTATGAGTTGTTAACATCACTCGATTCCACCTTTTTTTTTGTTTGGGAGGATTTAATATTTTAGTCGATTGAATTAAGAATGGAGAATATTGTCAATATACTTTCTTGGAATTGATTATTTCACGAAACTGGAACCGAATACACAATATAGCTTGACAATATTATGTCACATTTGAACGTTGTCAAATATTTTGATATTAATTCTCATGAAAATTTAAACCATGGAATTCCGTGTCACCAAAATTGTCTTTCCTGCATAACGTGCATCCCTTTTTATGAATTATTAAAAACAAAATAGATAGAAAATCATCACATTTCAAAAATATTAATTTATTTCATTTTGACTGGGACTAATAGTCCCTGATTTTGACTTTTTTTTAAATTCATTTGCTGGAACATATAAGTTCGCTTTCAGTTTGTTCATACACTTTATATTTCGTACAGTTATATATATACCAAATACACATAATTTACATTTGATAACCTGGAGTGCAAATATTTTATATATTATGTTCGTCCGGATGATACATGTTCCTACTGTGTTTATTGATGGCTGTAATTAATTACATCAGAGACATATAAAAATATTTAAATGTCTCTGATGACATAATTACAAGATATGACTTTTGTTTAAACAATTTATTTGTAAATTGATAAGAAATGCGACATATGATTGGTCGACCTCTCCTGTCAGAAGCTGACGCGTCCAATGAACATCGCGTCTTCAAGCCATCGTAGAAGAAGAGAATCGGATACGGAGAGGGCTTGAATTATTCGAGTTAAATCTGGACGCGAGTTGGACGAATAGGAATCTCGTCATCCGTCTCGTTTCACGTCAATTGACGGGATGGACGGATAACAAGTCGTCACGTTAATTAACTGATCGCTGACTGACCGCTGACTGCTCCCTGTCGAACGGATGACGGGTGACTGATCGTTTTTTCTATAAGGGCTACGTTGCACAGTACTGTATATTTACATGCACTTTCGTCTTGTCTTATAATGTTTCACACATTTTAGTCGACATGCATCAGTGACATGGGATTCAAAGTCATCCAATTTAAGCAACTTCTTCTTATAGTAGTTTTAACTAATCATATTTCCCTTTTTTGGAAAATTGACTAGCATTTACAATAGTAAACACCTTCAACTGCCAACAATTACAATCATACACCATAATTCACAAGCGAACTGCACTAGAAAAAACACTCATGAAGACAAGAGACAAACATAAATAACGATAGGAACTCGGACTTGGTAGCGGCACTAGAAAAAGCCAGCGGAAGGGTTAATCGATTTATTGGTACCCAAACCTTCCCTTTCTATCTCCCGTTTCCCTATAGTATGGCAAACATGCGGATAAACACCAAATATCATATTTTAGCAATTTTGAAAACAAATCCATTCAAATCCAATCATTTATCTCAAAGATACAATTGTCCGTTTCATCGTTATATATATATAAGTAGACGGAACTATCAACAAAGATATTTTAATTGAAATTGAGATTAAAAACGGTTATTATATTAGCAGTTTTATAATAATGTTTCAAATGTCAATATAGTATGTATATCTGCGAGTAAAAAAGGTTTTGAAAGTTTTGCATTATTCTGGAATAGAATAAGCACCTTTTGCACTTAAGAGACTTAGGTTGTCGATATGCGCATATGCAGAATTTAAATTCACAGTAAGTTCGGTGTTTAGTTACTTGTTTAATCAATCTTTTAACCAAACTTTGTTTCTTGGCATATGCTTGACCAAATATGAATAATTAGAAGTGATTGCAAAGCCTTTCCATTGCATGCTAGAATCAAAATGATTTTTATATTGAGTAAACGATTGCTGAAATGGGGTTAACGATAGCGTTTAATTTAGTTAGCGATCTCTCTTTACGAAAAAAAAAAAAAAAAAAAAAAAAAAAACAGGTGGCAGGCGATAGCCTTGAATAAAGTATGTCAGCAGAAATAAACAGGTTATAAAATAATGTCATAAGTTTAGGTAAAAATATTTTTGTTATTACAAAGTGATTTTTTAAAATAAAAAATGGATTTGAATAGAGAGCACATTGTTATTTATTCTCACTCAATGTTAATATATGTTTATCTTGAACTTTGAGTTCAAATTTTGAGGTCATGAAATGTGCATGAAAGTGTTAAATGTGGGACTAGAAATAAATGAGGACGTTTTATTAAGGAACAATATATGAGGTATTTATTCATACAACACATGTGAGGAATTTAAAATAATTATTTATGCCTAGCTGCTTCAAAACTTTATTCAAATTGCAAGGTCAGAGTTAAGATCGTATATGGTGTTAACAATTACATAGTTAATGTTAAAGATCTCGCGCTATCGGGGTTGATCACAAAATACGTATTTGAGATCGACAAAAAAAAACCATAAAATGAAACGACAAATATGCCAAAAGGATGTTTAAATAAAACATTTCCTGATATATCATTTAATTATTTTTCAATGGTGGAACATTTTCTCGATGGAGGAAAGGTCTCTTAATTTTATGGCAATAAATGTCCTGCCAAGGTTAATATTAACAAAATAGAGAAACCAAATATCGAGGAATTAAGTTTCTTACAGAACTAATCAACAAACGAAAGGATATGATATAAATGAGAACGGACAAAAAAACCCAAAATACATGGTAAGTTTATGCAATTATGACCACGCTTTTTTTGTTGTTAATCTAGAAGTCATGATGAGCTAAAACACCATACCTATTAGTAACTCCAGACGACTGTTAACACATGATACACGATGACCGGAATTCACTTAAAATGTCGAGCAACTTTACATTTAATTTTTTTCTTATAAGTATTCTTACAAAGATTGTAATTCGTCCGTATGATGGATAAAGACAATTCAACATATGAACGATCAGGGGCTCTCTTCTAATTGTTTGCTTGCAATCTTGGCAAATAAAATCCGGAATATTTGCTTTAGATACAAAATAGCTTGAATAACACTTAAATTTTAAGAGAGAAATTATTTAAAAATATATAGCAGTTATAAGAGCTTCAAAAATGATGTAATCCTAGACCTGCGAAATAAACAAAATTAAGGTATATATATATATATATATATATATATATATAT
>MJUU01057694.1:43151-74486 GCA_002080025.1 Modiolus philippinarum | reverse complement strand
ATATATACGTCTAAAGTGATACACAACAACATCAAAATAAAATTATTATAGAGAAATTTAGATTGATCAAATGACGAAATTTTCACTATACCTACTAGCTTTCTCAACGTCTCTCGATAAGTGATCGTAAAACATTATTTACATACATCGAACGTCAAAGATATTTTACCTGAACACAATATTACAATTTTTACACAAAGATAGTTTTGTACAAGACTTGTGACAAAACATAACTGAATGATAAATTAAGAAAATGGGTAGGGGCGGGAAATTCGCCCCGCTAAACGCTATATGTACAAACACCACTTCTTTAATAAATATATAAACAAATACTGTGAAAATGAATACTTAAATAAACGGAATGAAAAACAAATTACTACGATTTCTTGTTAATGCCATCCGGATGTAATGCACATAACTCTCTGATCCAGAAGCTTTCTCTCGATTGTCTCTGTTTATCGCTCCAACCCCGCACATGATCAATGATGGTCACTTTTGATCTTGCAAAATCTTCCACAGAATGGCCAGGTAATTTGAAATGTTGACTGACAGGCAGAAATGTTTTTTTGGTGAGGTCACTGCGGTGTCCATTCATTCTTTTGTTGAACGGTTGGACACTTTCACCCATATACTGTAGACCACAGACCTGGCAGTCAATGAGGTATACGACATTAGGTGTCTTACAATTTACATTGCAGAACACCTTGTATACCTTACCTGTTTTTTTGCTACTAAATGTTTGTGTATGTTGCATTTGCTGACAACACTTGCACCTTCTGTCATCACAAGGTTTGCATTGGCCAAGTGGTGACGAGTTTTGCGGAAGGTTCGCTCGGACCAAAGTATCTTTAATGCTTTTTGGTCGTCTAAAAGCAATGATAGGAGGCTCAGGGAACATTTTCGATAGTTTTTTGCATTTTTCGATTTCTTTCCATTGATTACGGACCAAGCTCGAAACGTTTGCCAGCGAAGGATGATACGTGATGACCAAGGGAATTCTTGTATTTACCTTCTTATCTTTGTATTGAAGGAGTTCGTCTCTGGTGACCTGGCATGCTCTATTGAACCCTTTTTGTATGACTTTGTCAGAGTACCCCCTTGATTTTAGATGGTGCCTTAAGTCCCCAAGTCTTTGTTTAGTGGTGTTATCAGATGAACAAATGCGTTTTACTCTGATGGCTTGGCTATATGGTATGCTATATATATATTTGCTCTTCAATTACCGTCGAAGAATTAGGAAACATTTTTAGTGATATGTCCTTAGGGAATCAGGGAGAGGCATAAATACAAATGTAAGTGACTCCTAATTTTAGGACACGTTTTTTCTCTCTCCTTGAATCTACTGATTCAGTTTATTTTTTTATATTTTTGCAAGTAACTTTTCATATTATATAAACAGAAATCATAAAATCATTGTCCCCAAAATAAGCAGTATTTATCTTCCAAGTTAAAATGTATGAATTAAGTCCTCATCACAATAAAGAATTTCTAATATCAATGTCTATGTGTTCAATTTAAATTTATGCCATTGCACCCTATCTTACTTCTTAGTTATCGTATGAAGTTTTGACTTGACAACAGTCAATCTGCTTTAATTTATTTTACTGTCAGGCAAAGCTAAATCCACGAATACAGTAGGACCCTTTTAAGGTCAATCCAAAATTAACTTAGGAGCATTTGCATTAAAAAAAAATGTTACTTTTATGAATTTCAAACATATTTAAATTGATTATTTACTAAATATAAGCCACAATTACATTGTAATAAATTGGAGCACAAACAGGAAGGGAAGCGATGTATTTGCACGGAGGCAAAACCATGGAACATAAAATTAAAGTAAATTCATGTTAAAAACCAAATTTCATGGTTACTTTACATTCTGGTTTAGCAAAACAAAAACAGTTTTACAACTTATATACTTTTAAACTAAACCAGGACTGCTCGTAACTCCAGCATCAAAATTTTCAGACACTGAATCAGGACCTTCCAAATCTCCACTCGGTGAAAATCAAATCAAACAGCTGAAAGACAGTGAACATTTATCATGTTTATATGTGTAAAAACAAAGAACAAATAACAGTTGGATCTAAATGAACAAAGATTCGGACAGAGCTATCTATCATTGAGATATTCTTTGGTTGTATTTAGTTTTTCTAAAAATATATATTTCTGTCTCCCAAAATGTACTTCTTCTTTAGGAAACTAAAATACCCTCATCAATAATTTAAGTATACATAATAGTTAGAAAAAAAGAAGGGAAACGGGGAATGTGTCAAAGAGACAACGACCCAAAGGGGAGTAATAGCAACTCAAAGCCACCATAAGATCTTCAATGAACGGTAAGAAAATCCCACACCCAACGGCAGGTCGGAGTCGGCCCCTGACTAAAGAGTTATCAAGTTCAGCGAAATAAACATCATCCTAGACTCCTATAGACATAAAGTAAACAAACTAGAAAAAAGACAAGACACACAAAGGCTTAATAAGTTTCCTGACTTAGGACAGGCGCAAACCTGCTGCGGCGGCGTTAAACTAGTTTCATTGGCCCCAAACCTTCTCCTATAGCCAATGTGATAAATAAAAAAACAATCATAGCAACAGTAAAATTCAGTTGGCAACAGGACTGAGTCATTTGTGAAAAATGAAACTGAAATAACTAAATATACGGACATAAACATAGAATCACAAGAGACTACTAGCAGTTAACTGACATGCCATCTCCATACCCATTACCAACTAACAAAGTAAGTTATGTACTCTCAGTATACAGCTGCCACCAAGATCCCTTCCTGTGAGGAGTTTAGCATAATGATTCCATGCATATATCGGAATACATAACCCATGTCCATGCAATACAGATTTTAGAAATTTAGAATATCTTTAGTTAAAATGCAAATACCTTATCAAAAAATCAATGCAAATACCAAAGAAGGCCATACGTAATGACTTGACGACAATACCGTAATTATAACCCTTATGAATTAGACGATTTAAAGGTTTTATAAGTTTGTTAGGCGAGTTTATGTATTTTTTACTCTTATGTAAAACATAATCGTAAAATAAGGGATGTGAAATACCAGCCCTGATTAGATGTTTACAGGTTGCATTGTATTTATGAACTAAGTCTTTATATCGATGATAAAATTTAGTTAAGGTTTTAACTACTTTATGATAACGAAAACCCTGATGTAATAGTTTTCAGTTATGAAAAGATTCCGTTCATTAAAATCGCAAACGTGATTACATGCTCGAGCAAATCGAACAAGCTGAGATATGAAAACACCATATGATGGCGCTAATGGAACATCGCCATCCAGAAATGGATAATTAACTATGGGAAAAGAAAAATCGTCCCTTTTATCATAAATTTTAGTATCTAATTTACCATTCGTTATATAAAAATTGATATCTAAGAACGGACAATGATGATTATTAGAATTGGGTTTATTCAAAGTAAGTTCTTTAGGGTAGATGTCCTTAAAGTTAAAATATCATCTAAATATCGGAAATTATTTTTAAACTTTTCAATTAAATGCTATTTAGATGGGTCTTTGATGGTGTTGGTCAGAAACTAAGATTCGTAGCAGTACAAAAAGAGGTCCGCTATAAGTGGTGCACAATTGGTACCCATAGGAATTCCAATGACCTGGCGATAAATACAGTTACAGTTAGTTCAGTCAATATGTGTTTAAATTTAAGATGCTTAAATTTTCAAAAATTGAAACCGACTTTTAATATTACCTGGAAAGGACACTTTAATTGTTAAATTCATTTGAAATTTTCTTCTAAAGTCTCATAATTTAAAATGACAACTTATTTTTTGAATGCATAATATTTCTGTTTCAAATTTTGTTACAGAACATTTCCATGACGGATGCGTTCCTGTAGAAAGTCAACCGATATACACCAATACTGGCCGTCATATTGGTAAGTGTTTAGTTTGTCACCAAATAATAAAAAGACTGAACTTAGACAAATTAAAAAGGCAATTGAGCGACTTTTGGATTAAGAGTCGCCTAAAATTCTGATACATGGTATCATTGTGAAAGTAGTTTTAAATGACAATCCATATATACTGAGTGTCAATGAAACGCAACACTTGATTGTGTAGAATTTTTCGCACAAATAACCAAACTACCAATTTACTTGTTATTACACAGAGGCTTTTTAAAAAACAAAATAAGTGTTTTTTTTTAACTACGCCATATGCAATAAATGGCTTGGAGTATATGCGAAAAGTGCTTCTGTGCAAATTCATGCATAATTGGTTTTCTGTTTGTCTACTAGAGATTTTCTCAGCTTGTGTAGATAGTAATGATTTGATATTTTGTCTTGAGCTTTAGTATAATAAGTTGTACCGTGTCTCCCCCTTTCAAGTCCATCACTCATCTACTTCCTATTTGCCGATAACTTTGAAACTTTTTTCATTGTGGCCTTTTATTGCAATTATGTTTGTTGACAACCCCGCTTTCATAGATAGTGAATAGCATGAATGTAGCGTTGCTCAACAATTGGCAATGTATTCCATCCAAACCGGTGCTTGGGACTATCTTGAAATTACCCCGAAAAAAGCTCATTGTTGAAGACAACATGGTGCCTTCAAGATGAAGAGCAACAATAAAAGCATTGTTTCATTGCTTTATTTTACGATGTATTTATAGAGACTTAATCTCATGTGCATTTATACATATTCCTTCATTGTTTACATCAAGAATCGAAACCAAATGTACACATATCATCATATTAATATTAGAATCAGAAAATATTTTTATTATACATTGAAACAGAAAGTGCATGACAACTTATCTGTAGAATAAAAACAAACATTAAAAAACATTTAAAAAATAGCAAAGAATTCTTGAGGAAACCTATAAAAACTCAATATGCGAAAAAGACTGAAGACGTATTTTTTTATTTCAAATAGCATGCTCAAATCTGTGATCAGGGGCCTGAGAAAATTCTAACTTGCTGTATTAATATAAAAAAGATAACAAGAAACACCCACAATTGCCGAAAACTATAACAGTCGAGGCACTTAGGGAATTTCATAATTTTATGAAATGCCGTAATTTTCATGCGAAACATTGAGGAATTCTTGTTACTTCCCTTAGACTAGTTTACGAATGTACCTAAGGGACATAACTTAAAACTAGCTTGATCTTTTATAGAAAAGGGAAATAATCCAATTCATAATCTCATCCTCTGTGGTCAAATACTGGAATGACGTATATTACGCCTTTCACTTCGATGGAAGCAAAAACAAAAATATCAACAGATTTCAAATTATTGTAATTAATTACACAAATTATCATCAGTGCTTGTGTATGTAAGCTGAATGATTTTAAATGAAATTCTGTATGGCATGAATACTATATGAATAGAGTGTAATTTGTAGTCAATTCCACCTGCATGTACATTGATAAAAATCCTGTCAATTACACGCTAAATTAAGTAAATGGAACAACTGATAAAAATCCTGTCAATTACACGCTGAATTAAGTAAATGGAACAACTTTATGTTATATGAATGCCTTTTTCGTATTCTACAATTCTAAAACGATACATATTTTTAATTCCTGCATGATTTTGCCTATATAAATAAATGATGTGAAAGTGTGTGTTCGAGCTGGATGTATGCCAAAGAGCAAATTATTGTTGAAATAATTCACTGTTTCTCCGTATAATTGTGTTTGCCCGTTACTCTCTGCGAATAAGTATTTTACTTCTTTGTAAATGAAAGAAAACATATATTTAATGACACTTAAATACTACGGAAGCGTATTGATGCCACATGAAGAAAAGAATATCTCGTAATTATGAAATATATTTTTTTCTTCATGTGGCATCAATACGCTTCCGTAAAATACATCTTTATCAGATTGGGTGCAATCTCCTATACAGGTTATTATGTGTATCCCGAAAGGGTAATACATTTCATACTAATGCTAGTTTGACACAAATACGCACCTTTTTAGATCCATATAAATCATTTTCACATAAAATTATGAAGCTACGGTAAATTATAATTTTTTGAGGATCATTATCATAAGGCATACACAACAGAAGACACTTCCGAAGCAAAATTGTTAATGTTTATAATCAATATAACTCCGCATTTGAGTCAAATTGACAAAAATCCGATAACCTGTTCTGGATAATAACATGTCCCGTTTGATAATTTATTCCCAATCTGTTTATCAGTGATCCGATATATTTGATATGTAACTTATCAGTTACATGTAGATATAATTATAATCGTATTTATTTTTGCTAGTATTTTTTAAATAATTCCAAAGTTCTAATTTGTAGTGAAAACACCTATTTAACAATACAAAAAAAATACCGAAGTTGCATAAAAAGCAGTAAATTTCGTTATGCTGTCAAGTGTTTCAAGGAGTAACCTTTCATCAGCAGCATTAAAATCAAATAATTGGAAAGCCATAATCCAATAGTTGTAATAAAAGAAGTACTCATTACCAAATAAATCGAAATAGGAAGCCAAATCCAGTACCAAGGACATCTACCGAGTGCCATACACGGAATGAAGCCTCGATATTTTAAGGGATTAGAATTTTGATAAAAACAGTCAAATTCTATAAAACGCAAGGTAAAATTTTCATGTCAGACAAGTCTGACTATCGGGCTGGTGAATACCCTCGGGGACCTCTGGTCCACCAGCAGTGGCATCGGCCCAATGGTTCAAAATACAAAAAAAAATACAAAGCAGACATAACAAGCATAAGATTAATCGTATATATAATCAATAAATTTAATGAGTATAGTAACATACATTAATGAAGAAAAGATCACAGGAAACACTTACAATGCCGAAGATTAATGCCACATCTACCAGGGAACTGCACAAGAAAATCAATAAAATGACAAAAGACAAACATATGTAAATATATACTATATTTCTTCTTTACGACCTGTATTCAGGGGCGGATTCCATCAGGGCGTAGAGGGCGTACGTTCCCTGTATCCACCAACGAAAAAAATGTTGTGGAAATTCTGCTAACTACATGTACATATTACATGAACTTTTATTTATTAATGATGATGCAAAGTTTGTTAGATTATTGTGTAGTTTTTTAGAATGAATATTCTATGGAAGAAAGAAATGTATATGATATATTTTAATCAGAAATATTATCTTTGACAGGTGTCCAAATTTTTTCGTTAAATTGTCTACCTATTTCGCGAAAATGTCCATCGACGCTCCTTCCTATTTACTTGAAAAATTGTAATTAACCTGTTCAATTTATAATAAAAGGTTGTTTCTATGTTCAATAATTTTAATCAAAATTTTTTGCAAATTAAATCTATATATAATCAAAATAAAGTTCAATTTGTACCAAAAAGTTTCTTTTTTCTAGTGACCGAGCAAAAAGTAAAAGTTAAGTTATCGGATGTGCTTGACGTAGCAAAACTATACGGAAATGAAAATAACTTTATTATTAAATGTTCTTTATATGAATTTTTGCAAATAATTCTTTACTAAAATGTGAAAATTTCCAAAAGCTTGATAGTAATCAGAAACTGAACTTGATATTCAACCCTGAAGATCTGGAATTACTCAAATATTTAGGACAGTCTATATGCAAAAGTTATGAAATAAGAACATCTCTATTGCTACTAAGAAACTCAAATATATGTATTTGGTTGATTGATTGATTTATTGACTGATTGAATATTGTTTAACGTCTACTAAACAATATTTCAGCTATATCAAGACGAGAACAAGTTTGTTAATAAATAATTACTTTGGGATATGAAAAGGGCTATGCCCCTGTTTAGGAGGGGTCACACCCCGCAAGCCGGAGATACTAGGTCCTATTTCTGTATCCCGGAGTTCCCTCGGGGTCCTCTGTTAGGAAAACTCATACTCCAAGCTCAGAGGATGCTGCGGGCCTATTCATAAGCCGGGACCGCGCACGGCGATATATGTATTTGATTTTGAATATATCTTCTGACTCTGTCCCAAGGTAATATGATAAAATATATTGGTTATTTCATTCATTTTTTTTTGCCATAAAAGTGATGAATTGTTTAATATTAAAACGTTTGTATAATCATTTTTTAATGTGATTGTACGATCCATCTATTACCTCTTGACTAAAATACACTATATACTCTTATTGTTATTTTTTAGATTCGAACTTCAAGACGCTTTACACAATAATTGAAAGAGATGAAAAAAAAATTAAATTTCTTATCAACAATACGCTGTGGTTTTTACAGAAATATTTTTCTAAATATATCACAAAAGGCCATGGCTGTTCTTCCGGCAAGCCGGAAAAATAAGTAAAAATATCTATTCTTCCGGCAAAATACAAAATGCACAATTATTCAATTTAAACAAAACCAATAATATTTTTTTTTTCATTTAAAGAATCATAACAATATTAACAATACTTTAAACTATCTTTTATTTCACAGAAATTGCAAAAAGACGACTTATATTATATGTTATTTATTCATATGTTACAAATTATCAAAAACTTTTCTCACTGTCACCTGCCAGAAAAATAGAATTTTTATCTATTCTTCCGACCAGCTGAAAAAAAAGCCACTTCGATCACAAAATGCACCTTACTAAATGATATGTTTCCCTTTATCCAATTTACACAGCAACTAAATCGAACCTCTCAAAATTCGTGTCATAACGCACGATTATTTCAAAAGCCATATTTGAAATCCACTAAAATGGCATTGGGTTTGAGAAAAAAGAGACTCTTGAAACATGTTAACTTGTACTATCCACGTAAACATTAATCAAACTGTTATATATCAAATATAGTTTAATGATAATTAAATAGTAACGACTACTATTTGTATTGTATTTCAATTATTTTGTATTCGATCGCATACAAAATATTGTCTATGATTAATCCCAGATGTAGGGTTATTTATAAAATACACTAAACAAAAGTTAACATTCATAAGGTACCGCGTTATGTTCTAGAAAAGAATTTAAAAAATTGGAAAAACTTTTATACATTACTTATTTGTCAAAACTTTTTATTGAAAAATGACGGTTAGTAATTCAATTTTGTGTTATGGCAATAACAGTTTTCATTGAATTATCATACATTAAATTTTTAATACATCCAAACAAATGCATCAATCCTTTTCAAGATTTATTCAAATTTAACACTGTAACGATTTTTTTCACAGGATTACAACAGTAATATTTACAAATAGCAGTAAAGAAAGATAACAAGAAAGCATCGTATAAGCCGACAAGAGTTATCTTTCTTGTTATAAACTGCGGAATAAAATGTATTTCGTTAAGACGTAACAACTTAACGTTAGGACGTAAAAAAAACAATGACCGTTATATATTATTGATCATGTGAAGATCATTAAAATAGCATTTTAAAGTATCTAAATTAAAAAACTAAGTTGTTAATTCTAATTATTCATTTTTTTTTTAAATAGAAAAATTCATTTTCCTTCAAAATAAGGGATATACATAATTTTGAAATTATTGCAATTCCTATTATTGGGGTTAAAATTATATATTTCCATAATTTTATGAATGTCCATAATAAAGCAAAATTTAGGGAATTCAATAATATTATGAAATTCCCTAAGTGCCTCGACTGTATAATCACATGCCACAATCCACCAGGGAACCACAGAAACTGTTTACTCAAGATAAAAGGGCCCAAGGAAATTTTTTAAATAATGTCAAATTTGAAAGTTTTCGTGGCAACTTTTTCGTTTATGTCGTTTAAAGCCACTTTTAAAAACAAATTCAGTATATATCCAGAATTATTTAAAAAATTTTGAAAGAATAGTACAATAATAGTTGCAAATTTCTTTGTTTAGTTTGAGCTTTGGGGTGAGAAATCATATGGATGTTTTGCTGTTAAAAAATTTGTATCACTATGAAAGTTTTTGATGCAAACTTCCAAGTTATATTTTAACTATTAATTTGAAACATTAATTTAAACATTTTTAAAAACACACTTAATTTCTTGAAAACTTTAACAGCATCTAGTGACGTGATCATCCAAATTTTTAAAGAATATCTCAGGAGTAAAATCGCCAATACTCCTTTCTTGCTGGTATTGATTTGTCTTTACGACTTGATAAATAATTGAGAAAGACAAAGGTCTTTTTTTGCTGGTAGGTATCATCCAAGAGTTTTATACAAAACACTGCCGAGAGATCAGTCGCATGGTTTTACTTAAATGCTAGCTACAAGTCTAATTGTGCCCTCGTTGAAATTTGATAAATCAGCTTTGGTTTCCATTAAGTGGCAGAAATAATATATAATGATATGTTATAACAATAATTAAATACCGATTGATAAGGGGAAGTTCGGAATGCTAGAATCAGCTTCATGCTTAAACGCAACTTCAGGATTAATCCTTAAATATCGAAAGTCAATTAGAAAAAGTAAATATTCTTTAAAATACAAAACTAAAACACTTGTCCTCCTCCTCCCTTTCTTCATTTAAGCTGTTTTTATTTGTGAATTTATCTCTACTTTACCTTTCAATTGTGGCAAAATATACCATTTTTATTTTGTTCGTTACATAATTGATGTTTTTAATAATTTGACAGTAAGGAAAATGAAAGTTTCTATTTTGGTGTATATATGTACTTTAACGCTTTGCTTTGGTCCATATACTATGTTGGGGTGACCACCAAGGCCATGAACTGCAATATATCCCTGATTACAATGAACTATTTTATAAATGATAGGACGCCAAATACAGTACAAAAGAAATCATCGTGCGCAATACTTTGAATGATGCCTCGGTGAATTTCTATAAAACGCAAGGTAAAATTTTCATGTTAGACATTTCTGACTACTGGACTAGTGAATATTCTCGGTGACCTCTGGTAACTGGCAGTTGCATCGCACCAATGGTTCAAAATACAAAATAACACTTTGTCATCAGTAAATATGTTGAGATTTTCCGGGATAACTTTTTTTATTCGATTCTGAATTGTGATTTAATCTAGAAGCGTTTCAACAACCTGTTTTAGCTGATTCTGCAACTGCTTCTATTATGATTATTTCTAGGTGATATATTTATTGTTATGTTTCTCGATATTTTAGCCCTTGTGTAACTAGATATTAGTTATATATATAGACATAACACGAAAAAAAAAAAAAAAACAATAGATTGACCTTTAAGTAAAGCAAATGCATTAATGAATTGATTTTTCTAGTATATGGATAATTCACACTTATGCTGTAAAATTTACAATGTTTTTTGCAATACATATACAGTCCTCCAAAAGTTAAGCATCACTAACACTTAAAGTTTCACCAAGAAAACACGTTGAAAGCTATATGTATAAAATTTTGTATGATGATAAGCCTGACCATGAAGAATTTAATGGCACTTTCTAGCTCTTCATTAGATAATCGAAAATTCGAATTTCGCAACCAATGATAAAACCATTCCATCAGTATGAGATTACCAGTTTCAACAATAATTACAATATGTACATGTAAAATTGGGGGGTTCGAATTTGCTATCAGATCATTTTTATAGGTTAATGTGTAATTACATTCCATAATTGCTAATTTAATAGAAAAAAGAAGGGAAACTTGGAATGCGTCAAAGAGACAACGACCCAAAGGGGAGTAATAACAACTCTAAGCCACCATAGCATCTTCAATGAACGGTGAGAAAACCCCACACCCAACGGTAGGTCGGAGTCGGCCCCTGAATAAAGGGTAATCAGGTTCAGCAAAATAAACAACAGCCTAGACTCCTATAGACATTAAGTAAACTAACAAGAAAAAAGAGAAGACACACACAGGCTTAATACATTTTCTGACTTAGGACAGGCGCAAACGGCTGAAGGCTTTAAGCGGATTTGGATCGCGTCCAAATTCAATCAAACTAAGACCAATTGATTTTTCCTTAAATTTGAAAAACGATCGTTCCAGAAGTTTCCACGTTCCCCAAAGATGGTAAAAATTGACTAAATGGACATTTTGTTTCCAAAACCTACCGATCGGGATAATATTGCTTACAATAATGAACCAATTTCTTCCGAATTCAAACCAAAAAAATTGTCAAAGGAAGAACTTTGTACACCGGAAATAATTATTTGGACATTTAGACAGTCTGTGAACCTAATAAAGCCTTACTTGTTTAAAAACGAACATGCATAGAAACGTTTTTCTTTAAATAACAACAAAAAGTCAGATTCAAATATATTAAATATGATCCAAAATTTTGTTATTCATGCCAGTCTTACAAATTGCCTTAACATTGACAGAACTCTAATTTTATGGCAAAATTCAGCAATGAAATTGTTTTCTTGTTTTCTTTTGTCATTTGATCTGTTAAAATGTAGTAAAATCGGATAATCTCCCCTGTATTCAAACCTTACCTACTTTATCTACAACTGTCACCTTAATTAAATACTAAGAATGTAAATTGTTGTTTAACCTTGGTATCAGCAATGACAAAAATGATCTGCAATTATAATTTATGAACTGAACTGAAACTTATTTTTCTGGTCAAAGCTACTACAGTTTGTCGTTAAATTGGGTTGTGCATAATTTTATAACTGTTCACATAGAGACAACAAAATTAAGCATGATTGAACTTTGACATCTAGATATTGAAATCATCTCATTCATAGTGTTTTTACCAAGCCTTTTACGCCAATACAGCTTCAAAAAAGATGTTCATGTAAAAAGTAAGGTGATGCTTAACTTTTGGCGGACTGTATATATATTAAAATACATTGGTATATCAGTGATTTTACTTAACATTTCAGACGAGGACGATGTTGTCACATTCGAGAATTTCAACACAACAAAACGTGATCCACTTCCCCTTTTCAAGGACGGCAAAATATCTGGTATGTATTTGTAAAACTTGTCCAACAAGCATCATTGTTGAAGGAACACATTTATATTTGTAATTCACCTTTGAGATCTGCATTTGTAAATTTCAAGCAACAAATTGGACTTTAATGACAATACATGTAGTGGTCTTACATTTAGCATAACAAAAATCTATTCATATTCTCAAAATCACTTGTCTTCAACATGAGATTTAAGTAATTTCACATGGAGTACTGGCACAACATATTTCACGAAAGTTATTTCCACGGAGACTGATGCTAATAACAGTCTATCTCAAATGTTGCAGGAGATATTGCTTCTAAATAGGAAACTTTAAAGATAAATTGGAAAATACTTTACGTTTATAACGCACATATGTATCCTAGCTCCACAAGACAATAAAAAGGTCGAGATGTATTTTTTTATCTCTAAGTAAAAAGAAACTATAAAAGCTGCTTTTTTTCGAACATAATGAAAATAATCGAAAATTTGGTTTTCCTTTTGGAAAAACAAAGTTACATCTTTTTTTAACTTTGTACTAATATATATATTGGAAGTAGAAATAGCCCAAGGTACATCACAACTCCTGGATCTGATATTTATATATTAAGCAATGATTCCACATCTACGTCAAAAATAGAGTTGAATGAATGAAAAAGCGTAGTTAGAAGAAGTGCATACATGTAAACAAAAATTATGAAGAAAACAGGCAACGCTGCAATTAGATCATCAATGCATATTATCAAGCGGTTATTTAGGAGTATACACCTCACTAGCTTAGTTGGAAGTCAATAGATATATATCACCTTATAAACAAATTCAGCAATGGTAAATTCATCCAATTTTTATGCCAGAAGGTCATTCGCAACACTGAGTTATTAGTTTCTGAATGTTCGTTACGTTTATGTGTAAACCAGTGATGAAAACATTGTTTTGCTTAAACGGTACGTAAAGACGAAGAAGACTTCATAACAATTAACAACAGGAAAATAATAAGAAGAAATTTTTGTCAAAATTGCCAAAGGTTTATTCGACAACGAAAAACTATTGCCAGTTTCAATCCGTTTGTTTTTATTTAAGAAAACATTAAACGGTTGGCGAAAAATTAGACTATGGTATCAATGTAACGATATCTTAAATTATACCTGAAATCAGTACGTCGACACTCTCTAGGGAATCTCATGTAATACGCTTCCAGGCATCGAGGTTTTCACCATACACTATCTAAAATTAGGTTATTATCATTTTTTTGTTATCGCAATTAAATTGTAGATTTACTAGCTTAGCCGTAGTTGTTATTCCAATCAGTTGTTTTTATCCAGCACTTCATTTCACAAACAAACATGCTGCTGCCTTTGAATCTTAAAAATGGTCCCAAGAAGAATGCTTATAAGATGTGCAAACTCAAAACTTTATTCAACCGATATCCAATATCATTTTTTCAATTGTTGCTACAATTTGTGAAATGTATAAAATGTATAACGATTATTCGGAAAAATGATATAATTCATTTGTCTGTTATATATCATGCTACTGATAAAATGCCAAGACCGCGACTGTATGGTTGCATTGAAGTGTTGGATCTATAAGTCATGCATTATGTTCGATAGCCAGAAGACTCTGCTATTAATCTGACCTTAGAAATGAAATATACGATTATAGTAAAAGCAAGGATTAGAAAAGAAAGTTGAACTCTTGCCTTCGACGACGCAAGCCAAACTTTCTTTTATTTAACTGTATACGATTATTTTCAGTCTTTCCATCCTATTTAGTACGTAAATATTGAAAGTTTATTTTGAATGTGGGCATAATTTTAAACATGTCACAAATACTATTCGACAAACAGAATTGATAAATTTTGTCACTTTATCATGTTTAAGTGCAAGAGAAATTATATGTTCAATATCGTTTTCAATTCTTTCGATAGCTTGCATTTTCACTTTTGCTGCGACAAGGTGTTTCCTCAAATCGTCGAAACAACCGCTTATTCCTTCGTTTCAGTATCAAGAAAATTCTTCAAATTACAAATTTGTAATGAATTGCACAAAAGACTCCAAATAATTGGCACTCAAATCTGTCAATAAGCTGAAGAGCTATAGGTCTGATGTTGACAGATCTATTTTGAGCAAGATTCAGGATTATTTTTTATTCCAAATATGCAAATGCTTACAAACGAAATGATATCCATGGCAATGTAACATTTGGAAAGAAAAACAAAATTATAGAATTTACTGAAACAACGGCAGTAGAATACCGAAGGAACAAAAGGGTGAAATTCACAAAAATCGAAGTCCAAAGACAGGGCAAAAACGAGAACACAGAAAACAATGACATTAGACACAAAAACAATGGCGCCAGACAGACACAAAGCACAGAACCAGAAACCACAACATTCAGAACAAAGGCACGCACAGTGTGAACTCCAGTGAAACTGAGAGTGACATCAGGTGCTCCGGAAGGGTAAGCATGTCAATTTATAGTGTACACTTCTTGTAAGTCATAAGGTTTACTTATGTATTATTTATTTTATGTATTATAACTAGAATGCGTATGCACAATATCCTCCGTTTTAGTTCTTTTTTAAATTCTTTTGGAGTTTTATCATCAAATTCGATCATTTAACTTCTGTCACTTCTTTTGCTTTAATAGTTGTTTTGTACATCTGTACACTTCATAAGCATTTCACTCCACATATAAGATATTTCCATTGATGACATATGATATTTCACTACTGTTTGCCTTGCACTGAATTTTTTTGGATTTTAGAGAAAGTAGTTGTTGTAGATTTCAAATTCATACGAAACTAATTACTTCTGTGTTTTTTTTGTTAGAGACTGCAAAGTCAACAATCGATACCATACTAGTTGGGTTCGAGATGATAACCACGAAGACTATACTATTTACCGGGTAAATTGTGATAACTTAAAAATTGTTAGATTAATAATTAGAGAAATCATTTTAGTATGCAACACAACGTTATACAGGTATTAATGACAAGCTAGTTTCTTTTTTAATCATAAGTCACGTTTTCCCTTGTATGAGAATTTGAACTCGAATGATTCAAATTTCTATAAATCGTCACACTCTTTCGAAATAGATGTGATTCTAGAATGTAAGTACGTCTTCATTTTCATTTCATTTCTACTGACATCTTCTTTATCAAGAAAAATCTGCGAAAATTTCCCCCACGCGAATACTTTGGTTTTAAAGTGTCCTATGTAAAACCAGTGAAATGTCGATTAAACTATATACTCATATGCAACATCTTTTGTCAACAGGTAGCCTAGGGTGTATGCTTTCCAGCATCACATGTTTCAGATGATTTCTCCGGATTTGTAATCCATAGATCCATCATATGTAGTGTATTGATGTATCTTAGTGTGTACATGTTAGTCTGTCACTTGTCAGTTGATCTCGACCGTATTTGAACGGTTCGGTGACTTTGTAAATTTTGTTCCATGGTTTTACATGCAAGTAAATGTCGGAGGCATTGTAATGTAGACATACTATATTTTGTCTATTGCTTCAACTAGGTGGACGCATGCCAGTCCGACACCTGTCGCGTAGCCTTGACCTCAGTTTCACTGTTCATTGTATTTATCTGTACCTAGGACACCTAGATTCATTATATTTAATTAATTGCTTCAACTACAAATGTAGGTGTATGCATGCCAGTCTGACACCTGTCTTGAAGCCTTGATCCCTGTTTCATGGTATTTTTTTTATTTTCAACACCTCTTCATATCCCATTTTCTAGAACACATAGAGGCATCATATTTGGTTTATTCTTACCTCTAGGCGAATCTTTGTCTGTCTGACACTTGTCCTGTAGCATTTACCTCAATTTCATGGTTCATTGACTTTTATCATTTCTCTTTTCACAAGAACACTTACAGGCATTATATTTGGTCTAGATGGGCACATGCCAGTTTGACACCGGCCATGGAGCCTGGACCTTAATTTCATGTTTAATTGACTTTGATCACATATCTTTAACTAAAACAATTACAGGCATCATATTTGGTCTATTGCTACATCGGGGTTGGTGAATGCTAGTCTGACACCTGTAATGTTGCCTTGGCCTTAATTTCATGGGTCACTTAATTTGATCATTTTTTTTACTACAACACTTATTTCTTATATATTTTATCTGTTGCTACATATAGGTAGGGGCATGGCAATGGACAACTGTTACATAGCTTTGATCTCGATTTCATGGTTAATTGACTTTTGTTGTTTTACAGTACTGTAATACTTTATTCTGTAATTAGAACACCTCAAGGCAACATTTTTGGTCTTGTGCTACATCTAGGTGGGTGCATACCTGTCACGTAGCCTTGACTTCATAAATTGTTAAAAATATGCATCGAGACGTTTCTGTGTCTACACTTGTATTCTAAATAGGCCATGGGCTGAAATGCACCCAACTTCCCATCTAGACCGGTTTTTTTCAGTCCTCCCATATCCCCTCTTGAATATAAAACAAGTTAACAAGAACATAACCTGCACGCATAGACAGTATAGGGCCACTTTTATAGTACACTGCGAAAAATTCTTGTATTTTCGTTTTAACCTAAGTTTCATCTTTTAAGCTCCATAATTATTTAATGAAAAGTAATATGTAGTGAAATTTGTTACCAAATTAAAGCTAATTTAATATCCTTTACAATGAACTCAAGTTTGGGCACTTTACGCCATTTCTATGATCTCGGTATACAAAAACTGTACCCCTCCCCTGCAAAAAATAGCGAAAATGACAATTTTAGGATGTCAATTCCTTTCAGATAAACAACCCTCGTCATTTGATCTAGTTTTTATGCCTAACTTATCTGTTGTGATACAATGTTGGAAAATAAAACCATTAATGTCCACAAAATTTTGATTTTCGGTTTAAAATTTTTAAAAAATGGAATTTTCGGAATTTTCGATTTTTTCACAATTTCGACTTTCTCACTTTATGGTCGTAAAAATCTGAATATGTATTTAATAAATGCCGATGTAATAATAATTTATAATATGTTAGCAACAAATCGTATGCAAACATTTTAGTTTCAGACGTCTTATAGGTTCAGAAATGTCAAAATTAGCACCCTTCCCCCTAAAAATTAAGGGAAAATATGAAATATTTAGGCTCTAAATGATTAAAGAAAAATGTTTTATTGGAATTCTAGTGTGTACTTCACTAAAGCTGACATGCAGAAGATCATTTAAGTAGATTTAAAATTTTTAAGGGGTCTCTTTTTGATTCTTCTGCTCGCAATTGTATGCAAAATGGGAATTTTCCGTTTTTCAGAATTTCTGCTGTTTTGACTTTGAGATGCAAATACTTCATGAAATTGATATATAACTTAAAAATGATGATTAGATATCCTTTCATTATATCTAAGCCATAAGAAAATATATTTTTAAGCATTTTCAGAATAACTACAGTCTCATAAATTACAAACATATAACCCCTTACCACAAATATTCAACACAATTTATTTCATTTTATTCAGCTTGAAAAGCTTAAACATTGTATAAAGGCCCAATAACATATCATTTCAAATACAAAAATATATAGAGACTCCCATATATCACAAATAAGATCATGTGTGTGGTTTATGGGCAGTTATACAACAATTAAACTTTGAATTCTGTAAACTTCCGAAATGCTGAAAAATCAATCCCATTTTTCACGAAAAGCGCCCAAAATATACAATTTTACCCACAGTTTGGCGTTAAAATTGCATATTGCGATATATAAAATGCATTTGTTTAAATAAAGTAAAACATTAGTATGTTTTGTTCATATAAATGTACAGACATACATATTCTGTGGATTTTTAAGCATCATTTTCCTGGGTAGGGGTAAAATTTTTGGTATTTAGAGTCACATTGAACACTCCTTGTTCTTCTAAACATTGTTTTTTTTATAGCTTATATATCGTTTAGAACAATGAATTGGCATATCTGCATATAAATCCTCCAGATTTGCCACATATAACTATTTAAAAGTGATTTTTTGACAAATCCGAAATGCTGAAAATTCCCATTTTTCATCAGTTCTGTACAAAATATTGAGTTTAAGCCGACAAGTGGGACTTAAAATGAAAAATCTTGATAGAAATTATGCAACATTGTTATATTCAATGCAGATTTTGTGTGTTTTTGGTTATTTTTATGCGAATATAGTAAAAAAATGACTATCATAGGGAAAATTTGTTGGGGTAGGGGTAGGTTTTTTGGTAATTAGAGTCACATTAAACACTCCTTGTTTTTCTAAACAGTGTTTTAAGACAACTAATGTTACGCTTAGAACAATGAAATGGCATAGTTGCAGATGAATCCTCCAGATTTGACACATATTACGATTTAACAATGAACTTCGGAGAAATCTGATATGTTGAATATATCTGCAGATATATCATCCAGATTTGCCATATATAACGGGTTAACAGTGAACTTTGGCCAAATCTGAAATATTGAAAAATCCCATTTATCATCAATTTCGGGCACAAAGTTAAGTTTAAGTCAACAAATGACTGTTAAATTACCAAATCAGGATGTTATTTATGCAACATTGTCATATTCAACACACATTTAGCGTGTTGGAGTTAATTTGTTGCGAACATAGACAAAAAAATGACAATTTGAAGGAAAATTTGTTGGAGTAGGGGTAAGATTTTCAGTATTTTGAGTCACATCAAACACTTTTTGATTTTCTTAACAATGTTTTCAGACAACTAATATATCACTTAGAACAATTAATTGGCATATCTGCAGATATATCCTCCAGATTCGGCATATAACGATTTAACAGTGAAATTTGGGCAAATCTGAAATGTTGAAAATTCCCATTTTTCATCAATTTTAAGCAAAATACTGAGTTTAAGTCAACAAATGGCTGTTAAAATACGAAATCATGGTATAATTTATGAAACATTGTCATATACAACACACATTTTGCGTGTTCTGGTTAATTTTATGCTTACATAGACAAAAAATTGACAATTTTACAGTAAATTTGTTGGGGTAGGGGTAAGTTTTATTGATGTATGATGTTTATATTACATAAGAATGGCCATCATTTGTAATAGCTGTAAAGCACATATAATAAGCTTTCATTTGATACCTACTTTAAATGACATTTGTTTACTAAAAAGTAATATTGGGCAAAAGAATGCAAAAACTTAAGTCAAAATCGGAAATATTCAAAGATCCATTTATTTGGTCCATATGAAAATAAAACTTTGGTCATTAAGAATATGTTAACATTATGTTAAAATCTTTTATATTCAAGAAAATAGATTGCAAAAACTAAAAACAATGGTCAGAATTGGGAATCGAGTTGCACATCGGGTTCTTTAGACCATCAAACTTACGCAATTTCAATGAAAATATCTAAATTTTCCTCAATATTTCGTAGGGGTAGGGGTACGTTCAATGGCGCTATGGAAGGTATTTGGCATAGAAATTGTAAAAATTTGGGTTCTGTGCAAAGCTTATACAATAGGAAATAATTTGATGCATCGTTTTTATAACTAGGAAGCATTTGGTCAACATTTTGAAGCAACTGAAAGAAAAACTTGAACGAAAAACGAAATTTTCCTTAATTTCGGTAGGTGGGTCTAAAAATGGGCCCTATTCCACCAGTGCGTGCAGGTTATGCTCGTGTTAAAATGCTTTATTTTGAAGAGGGGATGTATGCGGACTTACAAAAATGGGTGGGGTTGGGAAGTGGGGGTGCACGGTCGGTTATACCAGCCCATGGACTAAAAATAAACATTATAAATTTTCAATTTTACAATTTAAACAATACAAAACTTCATATTTATTGCAGTTATTTTTACCAATACCGACTTCAAATTATTTTTTGCTCTGACCAATGCTATATACAGTGTTTAATAGTAATATATAAATAACTTCGATAACAAGAATGGCGTTTACCACCGGGAAAGGACACTTAGACAGCAGTACTTTTGGCACTAGATACAAGCTGTCTGGGATTCCTTCCAACTCAAGAACAGCATGCTCCTATGTTATCTAAATATCATTCTTCTTTTTTCGGAATCATCTACACTGTTGTTCATATACTTATAGCTTGACCCTGGTATACCCTCTTGCTTTTCAATTATCTAGTAATCAGGATTCATTTTTGTGATGACTTTATTCTTCGTAAATATTACCGTCTTCTCTCTATAGCATCTCTCATTTAATCATTGTATCGTTTTTAAAACCTTTCTTTCTAAAACATAATGACATTTCCTTCTTCATAACAACATGTATGCATTATAATAACAACTTGCATCTTGTAATAACAACTTTATTCACACAATAAAGAGTTAAGCTTATCATTATAATTTTCTGTATCCACGACTATTTGTTTCTTTAATTCCTTATTTTGTATTTACGAGAATAAAATCTTTCTTTTGAAACAAGCGTGACTGTAATTTGTTTTGATGTTTTCAAATGCATATTGATGTAAAATTTGAATATATTGTTTTCCATATTGTCGCACATAAGCAATTTTAAGGGTCTATTAAAGCAGTCCTTTATCGAACAATGATAGCAAAAAAAGTTTCAAAATTGAACTGGAGAGATTGAGCCTTTATCAGGATCACCTTACAAATAGCTGAACATCATGTGATGCAAGTAATGTTTTGTTTACATTGCCGCCGATATTTTACTATGTTTTGCGCTGAGGACCATGTTTTTTTTCTGATTTCATTTTTAATTTCATTTCGATTTCCTCCTAAAAGGCGTCTTTGGAACAAGAGGGATATCCTTTTTAATATACAAATGTAAACATTTTCGGTTAAAAGGTAGATAAAGACCTCAATGTTTATCAGAGTCACCTTTGATTTAAAGGTTGAATAGAAATGAAGAACAACTACGTAAAACGCAGCCCGAGACGACTGCAGTTAATTAAACAAAGATATATAGACAAATATGAATGTTGTCAGAAAAAAAAACTATGGAAATAGTTCGATGACACTAATTTATTGATATTAATTTGAAACTAAAAATGAAAGATTATGCAAAGAGGAATTAAAAAAATCGCATCACAATCTTGTGGAAAATAAAATTTTTAGGTAATTTTTGTATTTGCTATTTGGCCCAGCCAGGTCCCTTAAAGCTCCAAAATTGTTAAACTATTCCAAATCTGTAAGAACTCTTCTAAAATCTTATGTCGAGAGATATCCAAAGAAACAAACCCACCAAAATCCAATAAAAAAATCTACAAATTTTGAAGGAGTGCATTTAGCTCTTTGGATTCCTCATTGTTTGGAAACGGTTAAGAGCTATAGAAAAACGATCACAAACTGCTAATGGCTAACATAAAGAGAATCCAAAATAAAAAAAAATCCCGTTTAAATTCAATGAAAAATGAAACTTAAAGTTTATTTGCTCATTTGCAATTTTGCCCCAGTCTAGCGCCCCGTATACCTATGAAACGCTAAGAGCTTTAAGCCAAATCTGATGGCATGTTACTGAGAGCGTATGTCAAGGGGAATTAAAATAGAACACTAGAATCTCACATGAGCATGTTCCGCCCCCTTTGTGACTGATTTTATTCATTGTCATGAGAAGCCAATCTATTATTTTTCGTACTATTCATTAGTTCAGCTAATGTTACAGTTATGAAGACGATATTCAAGCAATTGGCCCCATCTTGAAGTAGAAACATTAAAAAATCATAAAGAGGACCAACTGAGGAAAACTGTGATCAAATTTAGTAGACATTGTAAAAGTTGTTCAAGAAGAGAAGATCGTCAAATACATTTCCAATATGGTTCTATGTTCAACCATGTTCGACGATGGCAGACTTATGGGATTACGTAGAAACCAAAAAAACTTTTAAGAATGAGATCACCCGATGACTTATACATCAAATTTTTCTCGCCGTTCATTGAAGATCTTATGGTGGCTTTGAGTGGTTATTACTTCCCTTTGGGTCGTTGTCTCTTTGACATATTCCCCGTTTCCCTTCTCTTTTAGCTCACCTATCCTAAAAGCTTGCTATCACTATGCGTCTGTCGTCCGTCCGTCCGTCTGTCCGTGTGTCTGTCAACAATTTAAAAAATCTTCTCCTCTGAATCTGCTGGACCAAATGTAACCAAATCATCACCAGAGTAGGGCTTCTCAAAATTGTGTTCGATTAGGCGGCAGGTCAAACGACATGGCCACCGTTGCTAAAAATAGAACATAGGGGTAAATTGCAGTATTTGGACAATAACTCGAAAACTGTTACAGATATCAAAACTCTGATGATGGTTGAAATGATCAGCATGATGAGATTTACCTACCGTGCAATTTTGAAGAAAAACTGAAAACCCATGTCAGTGTTGTAGCCCTTTTTCTGTAAAATTTTCAAAATTTGTGAAACTTTAATTTTTTTTTAAAAAAAGTGCAACACATAGAGGTCAAGTGTAAATTGCAGAAATGTTCCGCTTATCAAGATCTACAACCCCGAAATTTTGAAGAACATCCAGAAATCCTTGTAGGTGTAATGCCCTTTCTTCACAGAATTTTCAAAATTTTCATATTTTTTTGCTTTAATTTCCAATACTATAGTAGATGAAGGTTAAATGTAAATTGATAAAATGTTTGCCATGCTGTGGTGACTTCAAAACTGGTGTTTAAAATTGTTCGTTGACCACCATTTTCAAAATGGCCGCCAAAAGGCGGGAAAATTCTGCATTGTACGATTTCAATGAAATTTGGTTTCAAAATAGTTAGTGATGATGCAACTTCAAAACTGGTGTTTACAATTGTTCGTTCACCACTATTTTCAAAATGGCAGACAAAAAAAGGCGGGAAAATTCAACATTGTCGGATTTTAATAAAATTTGTCTTCCAAATAGATATTGATGTTGCGACTTCAAAACCGTTGTTGAAAACTGTTCGTTGACCACCATTTTCAAAATGGCTGCCAAAAAAGGCGAGAAAATTCAACACTGGCCGATTTCAATTAAATTTGTTATCTAAGTGGATATTGATGTCGCTACTTTAAAACCGGTGTTGAAAATTATTTGTTGACTGTCATTTTCATATGGCTGACAAAAAGACGAGAAAAGTCAACATTGTCAGATTTCAATGAAAGGAGGAGGTATGATAAACAATAGGAAATTGGCCCCTAAATTGCAAAAATATAAAAATCATTCAACCTCTCCAAAACCGCACTGATTTATTTGCCAAATGATTATAGTAATATAATCTAGACTCTTCTACACAGAAAAGTCAGTCATAACGTCACAGTGGCGTCATAAACATGCCATATTTTGGGAAAGTAACCAATTACGGCTATTTGGTATGAAGTTTTCATTAAAATCAAATATGAGCATCAGCCTTACCTAAAAAGTTATTTTAACCACTTCAATATATTCTAAAAATACGGCTCATAACAAAGATCTTTTGGGGTAAGGCTCTTGCTCATATCTAAATTTTAATGAAAAGACGTCAAAATGAGGCAATTTTTAAGGATTTTCCTGAAAAACACTAAGTTTGAGGGCTTATACGAAAATATGAGACAGAATTCAAAACTATGATTACTGATATTTGACAGACTAATGTCTTATGAACATCTTCAGAGTGATAATTGATTAATTTACAATACTATGTATTTTCGAAAATGAAGGGCCAAAAAAAGTGGCCTTACCATACCTCTTCCTTTGGTTTCAAAATTGATCTTGATGCTGTTACTTCAAAAAACAACGGCAGTAGAATACCGAAGGAACAAAGGGGTGATATTCACAAAAATCGAAGTCCAAAGACAGGGCAAAAACGAGAACACAGAAAACAATGACGTTAGACACAAAAACAATGACGCCAGACAGACACAAAGCACAGAACCAGAAACCACAACATTCAGAACAAAGGCACTCACAGTGTGAACTCCAGTGAAACTAAGAGTGACATCAGGTGCTCCGGAAGGGTAAGCATGTCCTGCTCTGTTAACAGCACCCGTCACACTGTGAGTGATTCAATCCGGGAAAATGTCAAAGTCGGTAGTCAAATCCGGGAAGACGTGAATCTAGCTGAAAACCGGTGTTGAAAAATAATTGTTCGTTGACCTCCATTTTCAAAATGACCGCTTAAAAAGGGGGAAGATTCAATATTATCCAATTTCAATGAAATTTGGTTTCAAAATAGATGTTGATGTCGCATCTTGAAAACTGATGTTAAAAATTGTTCGCTGACAGCTATTTACAAAATGATGTCTCGACTTCTGTCCAAAGTGGTCCCAAACAAGAATGTTTTTGTCAAAAAAGCCTAACCAAGAAATATAGTAAAGCATGATCAGATTTTAAATACAGTTCAAGATATTGGTGGAGTTTGAGCTACCAAAGTGAGAGAGACTAACGATCAACTGTATTACTTACAATGTTAGCTTGATTGTGTCAACTAGAAGCCAGCTGAGAGATACAGGCCCCTGGAAGCCTCTGGTTTCTATATTTAAGTGGTGCCAGAGGAAAAGGTCTTTGAATGCATTTCCCCCGGTGGCCATCTTGGTCGAGGTAGGAACATAAATATCACAAACCTTCGAAGGGAAAACTAAAGGACTGTCATGTTCAAATTTAAACAAAAATGTACAATTGTTTTCAGAGGGGAATATCGTAGAATGTATTCACATTTGGTTCCTTTTTTACACTATATGTCACTGGCGGCCTTTTTTTTATGGGGTATGAACATAAATATCACAAACTATGGAGATGGCTACCAAAGTACTCTTATATTAAAAACCATTTCTTTTGAAATGACTGTGCCAAGTCTTGACCATTTCGGTCGAGAATTTTTCATGTGATTTCCACCTTATTTGTCATTTTGTCTCGTGGACTTTTGGCAACCCTGTTTGGTAATTTTGTTATTGCCCCCATTCAATCAAAATTATTCAAGTAGTTTCAATGGAAAAGATTTTTTACGGCATTTCCAAGAGGATCTATGTTGAACTTTTTCTTCGATGTCGGCCATCTTCGAAGAGATACAAACCTGCCACACTTATGTAGAAATTGTAGTCCTTGATAAGCTAAATACTGTTGCGATTCAAACTCTTTTTTTTTTCAAATAGTTGTTAAGAAATAAAATGCTGACAACTTTTGTGTTTAAAAAAAGTCAGTCTTCTATTATTTTCAAAATATCAAATAGAAATGATTAAACAAACAAACAAATATTTATTTTATAGGAAAATGTCAAGTATTTATCAGTTTGTTCAGGGTAGAAAGATCTTATTATGCTGATCATTTATAGCCCTCCACCTGTTAGTTTTTATGATATCTGAGTCATTGTTTAGTTGTTTGAATAAACAACAATTTACCCCTTTTTTCTTTTTATGGTAAATACAGCAATGGTATCTATCCGATTAGATCAAAAGGAGGAACCTTTGAAACAGCTCACCAATTATTCTTGTTATAAAGTTCAAAACATTTGGCGTTGAAGTTTCAGGGGAATTTTTTTTTAAAGTTGACAATCGAACGACGATGGACGACAAATAATAAAATACCGAGGTTACTGTGAATTCAGGTTATGCATGTCCGCATTTTGTCAAGTTATGTCTCATCAATGCAGATGTGATGCCAAAAACTCAAAATAAACAAAACAAACATAATAACCAACAACAATATTCCCGAAGCAATGATTGAAGTGGCCCATTTAAGAAATCAAGTCAGAAGTAAAATTTATTTTTTTACTTTCATATACTATTAAAAAAACGAAAATATCTGCTACTTCAGGAAAATAGTAAAAGAAGACATTTGCCTTGCCGATAATGGAAGGAAGATACATGACGAACTTAAAGAAAATGTTGAGCTCTGGAATGCAAAAGACACAGATATTCAGAAAGGTTTTCAGAATCTGGCAGTTTTGTTGAAGGCAGTAAAAACAAAAGATTTTGAAGAGATTGCAAAGGTGTATTATCGCCTTCAGCATCAACACACGCTTGCAAAAAACAAATGTCGACAACACGTGCCAATATTCATCACCGGTTTAGTATGCAAAGCCTGGATCCCTCATATACAGAACGCTATAAAATGTATAAATACCGCAGCTCCGGGGTTGTTTTTATATTCTGATCCTGGCATGAGTATAACAGATTGCTCAATTCATATTTCAGATGTAGATAATAATGAACCTTATAGCCCATATACAACGATGGATATGCGCCCTGTAATATTTCTGCCCAAAATCTATCCAGCATCTAAAATGCAAGGTACAAGCGTTCATGAATTACTACATGCTCTTGGCTTCCACCATCAGATGGGTAGGTCTGACAGAAATTTATACCTAAATATTAGCACTACAGACCCGCAGTATCGTAGTCTCTTTGCAGCTTTCACGCGATTCGATCCTTTCAGCGTGTTAATGTATCCAGAAACAGAAAGTATGGAAAGAAAGAATGGAGATCCAATCTGGAAAATGAAACCAAAGAAAGAAAGATGTCAGGAACTTAGTGAATTGGACAAAGTTGCCTTGAATCTTCTGTATAAGCCTTGTAAGTCGTCTGTATATACACCGAAAATAAGCATACAAACTGGAATGCTTTATTGTGGTCGCAACGTAATGGTGACACACGACCAGTGTACTGTCGGAACTACAGATGATCGGTGTGGACCCAATAATTGGGCGAATTGTCCTGCTTGTCGTGTTATAAAACATGTGGACGACGAAAATGACCTTAGCATAAAGTCAATTACAAAGCTACGAGCCTGCATGAGCAGTGGGAGGTGGCAAGGCCTTAGCGGATTGTTTTATTGTGGAAACCGGTATACGGAAAAATTTTACACTGAATTAAAGGGTAAAATCGTTTATAGCGATGGTGTTTGTGGCATTGATAATGGAATTCCATGTAATGACTGTGGTAACGAATTGTTCTATAATTACTCTTGGAAGTTATTTCGACCGAAACACGTTGTTGAGAAAAGAGACAAAAGACCGAAACGCGTTAATGAGAAAAGTGAAGAAAGACCGAAACGCACTGTTGAAGAAAGTGTAAAAAGTTTTGCTTCATATGCATGGTCATTAGGCGAGTATGCAGTACATGAAGTATGTACATTTTTAAGAAAAATGTAAACCCGTTTTAAATGTAGAGTTCAGTTGATTCACAAACGCTTTGCGATACAAGCCCAACTGTGCTATTATCTATATTTAAATTGCTTTAGTTTGTACAGTTTTTATCATAAGAAAATAAAACTATCCTTGAATAGAAACTCAAAATTGATGTTGATGATGTGATCGATGTAAGCATGGTATAGAAAGCGATGTTGACGATATCTACACGATATCGAGAGAATATTGTAGACATTGCGATGTTGACGACGTGGACGATGTAAACATTGTATGGAAAGCAATTTTTACGATGTCATATCAATAACTTATCAATATTGTGAACATTGCGATGTTGACGATGTCGACGAAGTAAAATTGGTAAAAAGGCGATGTTATCGATTTGCTCACAATATCGAATCGACATCGCAAGTTTGATGATTTCGAAGATGTAAATATAATATAAAAAGCGATGTTGACGATACCTACACAATATCAAATCAACTTTGCAGACATTGTGGTGTTGACGATGTCAATGATGTTAACATGGTAAAAAGAGTTATGTTGACGATTGTCTACACAATATTGAGCCATCATTTCAATCAGTACTATGTTGACAATACCGAATTTACATTGCGTATTGGACTTTTTTTCATACTATCAGAATTTCTAGTATTGTAAATAATGCGAAACTAAAAATATATATACCTTACACACTTTGCGGAATAGTAACGGACTTTTCGGGCTTGTTCTGCGTTGCCTAACTACTTGGGTTCAGAAGCGGACTAATCGGGCTACGAAAACCATACATGTTGTCATAACTTGTACACAGGAGAAGAAAAGGGGTCTTGAGTATCCTAAGAACTCTACTCACGGAATATCGGAATGTTTATTTTCCTTGTTTATCCATTTATAAACATCCCCTACTGTCCAATTTCTTCAAAAGTTCCGACACCAATGCACAGAAGGAAAGAGCTAATTGTAAATCGCAAATTATTTGTCCAAATACAGTCACATTTCATTTATTGGCACTATCTGCTGCCTAGCACAGTGTTTAGTATATAAATGTCAGCAGCATATCTTTAAGTTTATAAACGTGTTGCTTTATTAGAAAACGTGGTTTTATTGTAAACCATGGGCATCGGACTTTACGTGTTTACGGCATATTAATATGTAATTTTCTGGCACCGGACTAATTTGGCACCACTTGAAACGGACTAATCGTGCATCATTTTGTACATTTTAAAATGAAGAGAAAGAAAAACTTGTGGATATATAAACCCAAAAGAAAAAAAAAATGTTCATAATATTGTAACGTTTGCAAGACATACACACGTTTATTGTATATTATGTCTTATGCACGTCTTATGTGGCCACCATAATCTGTTTATAATTGCATTTTTTCTGTTTTATATACTACCATATTATGTATTTTCAATAATTAACGTCTTTAGTACTGAAATATGGAAAAATAAACCAAGTTTGCACAATAGATATAACTGAAAACAGAACTTGCAGTCAGTATGGACCAGACATTTTACACAAAACCTTAGTGTTCCTCCAGATGTCCCTGTACGGAAGCAGATTTTAGTTAGATTATTTGATAATAAACAGTTCAATACAATTAATGTTATTGCAGATTTGTATGGGTTATATACTAATATGTTAATTTACTCAATCTACACATTTTCCCGATAGATTGGTAGATGACACAGGTTCTGTACAAAGTCGGCGAGAGCAATAGTATCCTAGTCGACCAGTATACTTCGGTGTTTGTCCGAAAACTTTTACAAAGTTAATTGTGTAAATTGAAAAAAACAATAGAGTCACAATATTGTAGAAAGTATTTCCCTTCAAGTTGAAGCTCTTTCGTAGGGACGCTGTTTTTACTTTAAAGATATTTTATTTACTTACTAAAGACAAAGTTGATTTGATATAATACTAAGGCTCTTTACGTTATTTGTTCTTTCTCAATTCATTGACATGTTAAGAATCTTTTTCTTTCCAAGTGTTGTGCACTGAAAAGACATAGGTTGTAGAAATACTTATCTGGGGAACTCATAACACTTGCGTTTCGGTAGTTTGTTGCTTTATAGGGTGACACTATATCATATGAAGTAAATGGATCCGTTCCTCTTGGTATACCATAACTTTAGTAATTATAAGCAGTATGTTTTATCTGCTGCTGGGCTAATTGACTCTTGAAAAGTAGATCCATATATGTTGCAAGGCTGAGTGCCGATATTAGTTTGCCCATCAGCCTGCAGCACATAATTGTAATAAACACCAGAAAAGCTATAACGAAGAAGGATAACTTGCACGCAAAGACAGAATAAGACGACTTTTCTAGTATACCACGTTGATTTCTGTTATTACCATTTTCGCTAGATTGTTAAAGTTTCATCTTCAGCTCTTAAATTTTCTACAAATGATAGAAACATACAAAATTTTGGTATCAAATAAAAGCTTAACGAAAAACCTTATAGGAATATAATTTTTTGTCATTTATGGCTTTTCACTTTATTGACTTTCGTTATTCACAAGATACAAAATATAACCCATCCATTTGCGAAAAAAAGTGAAAATGCCTTTTAGATAAATGACGTTGGTCATTTTAATATAATGTTGAAAAATGACACTATTAAAGTCCATAGATTATAATTTTCTGGTCATGTTTTTAAATGGTAATTTCAGGTTCACTATGGGACTCGAATATGGGGGCTAAATGTCCTGCCCCTACCCATTTTCCCCTTTTCCAATGGTAATCAAAACTCGTTGTCCCTTCCACCTTTGTGTCTTTCTTCTCTTACTGACATTTTTTGAATTTATTAACTTGTTCTTGTCCTGATATAGCTGAAATATTGCTCATTGGATGTTAAACTCTAACTAATCAATCAATCAATCAATCAGGTTCACTATTTCGAACTTCCAATATTAGGATCGTGAAAAAACTGAATGTTACTTGCAATTGTCTGTGTAATAATGCTTTATGCTACTTTAGTCTCAAAGATCAAAGAAGTTATTTTTTTTATCTCATTCACAAAATGTCGTATTTGGAACCACTCCTCCTAAAATTAAGGCTAATTTCTAATTAATTAAACTATTAATGCTATTTAATTTGTTTAAAGTAAATTTGTTTATATAATTCACTATAACTGACATGCAGAAGACATTTCAAGTAGAATTTACTTGTTCATTTGCCCATTTTATTCCAAGACATGTACAGATGGGAATTTTTGGCATACCCGAATTTTAACTGATTTGTCGTTGAAAAGTAAGATTCTCATAGAATTTATAAATGTCTTAAAATATATGTGATATCAATTCAGCATGGCTTAGCTATAAGTAGAGTGAACTTTATAATTTTTGAGACAAACTATAGAGTCACAAAATTCAAAATATAAAACCCTCCCGTGAATAAAAACACTATTAATTTCACGCTTATAAATAGGTGCTGATAAAGGCAATTTGAAAATGGGGGG
>MJUU01057694.1:7175-19129 GCA_002080025.1 Modiolus philippinarum | reverse complement strand
GAAAAATAATAAATAAATATTGTAAATATTGTTAAAAATAATAATGAAAATAAATAAATAAATAAATAAATAAGAATATGAATGAATTAAATAAAGAAAATGAAAATAAATAATTAATAATATAATAATTTAATAATAGAATAATAATGAAAATAATAAAATAACATAATAAATAAATTAAAAATAAATTATAGATAAAATAAATCTAATAAATAAATAAATAATTAATCAAAAATATAAATATATTGAATAATATAAAATAATAAATAAGTAAATAAAATGAATTAATAACAATATTGTAATTAATAATATAATAAATAGATAAATAATAAAAAGTAAGTAAATAAAATAAAATAATCAATAGATTAAATAATAAATTAATTAAATAATTAAATAGATAATAATAATAGTAAATAAATAAATAAAACGTAATAATATTAAAAAATGAAAAATAAATTATTAATGATATAATAAAATAATAAATAAAAAATAAATAAATAAAAATAAAAGTTGTCATAACAACTTAGGTTAGGGTCAGAAGTTGGGTTAAAAGGGGAACAACACGAGAATATTAGAATAATATTCGAAAATAGATAATGAATGAATATAGAGTTGTCATAGGAACTTAGGTTAGGGTTGAACAAAAGGGAGATAACGCCAATGAAATATAAGAATAGAACTAAATATAAAAAGTAACTATGGAGGTATTAGGAAAAAAAAGCTGCAAAATAGTTAGGATTACTGTTATATACAATAGCGTTAGGTTTACTGTAATATAGACTAGGGTTAGGGTTTTCATTTAGGGGTTGCAATCAGGGTTAGGGTTACTGTTATATACATTAGTGTTGGGGTTATTGCTATATACATAAAGGTTAGGGTTGTATACCAAAGGGTTACTGTTGTATACCAATGGTTAGTGTTATATATAAGGCTTACTGTTATATACATTTGGTTTAGGGTTAGCGTTTAAATGGTATAAGGTAAAAATTAGAGTTAAGGGCAATGCCAGAATGAACTGCTAGGCTTAACTAGTGGTGCCTCATTTGCATATAGGACAGGTCCTACGACAACACTATGGACTGATGAAGACAAAGCAAGATCTACGGAACCAGGCCATAAGGTCAACGACACACTAAAGTACATCGACATCTTGTCAATGGATTCTATTTTAAGTAACACAATAGGTTATTACTAGAAACAAAGCTCATTTGCATAAAATGAGGGAAAAATCGAAGCAGCCACAGCTGATTTGCTTAAAATGAAGGAAAATTGAAGCAGCCTTACAATATTTTACAAAGAATGCACTATGGGGGTCCTCGACACTTTGGGAGGGAAAAAACGAAGCAGCCCTAAAATATTTTACAAAGAATGCACTACGGGGGTCAAAAAGTCCCTCCAAATCGGAGGGAAAAATCGAAGACCTTTAACATAGGGCCTATGGGTCCCGAGTGCCGTGTTCTACTACTTATATATTTCGTTGTTGACATTGCTGAAATTGGCACTATTCCTACATGTACGTATTTGTTTATGAAACAAAATGGAGGCAATACAAATTGCTTCTTAGTTTTATTGTTAACATTTGACATGTGATAAAACATGTTGGAGACTTCAACAAAATCTCACAGAGCGATACGGAGTTGTGACATATTAAATGAGACAGAGCAAACAGCCGATATCATCGATCACCCGTGCTGAAAACAATATTCAAATATTATCTCCGATACAAAAACATTGCCATAAAAATTGCACAGAAAATATTGTTAACATTCAATCAAAGTAGACTTACCTGCACATGCAGTCCCTTCCCCCAGTACACTCCTTTTCTCTGCGACTGCATGTTTTACGAAATGTTTTGCTTTCTTCTCATTCACTAGCATATAAATTATTCATCCATTAAAAGTCACAGTAAACAGAGGATTTCTTCCCATGTCCGCCGTTCATTCTAATAAATTTATATAGTTTTAAAGATGTAAATCGGCTGTTTGGAATCTGACAAATGGCAAGAATTAAGAAAAATACTGAATTTACCCATGAACACTTCACAGACGTTTAGCCTTGAAACTCCAGTATATAGTTGCCATTGAAATAACTGCCGAAGTTACTGTAAATCTATTTTCTGCATATGCGCATTTAGACAACTTATGTCTCTTCAGTGCAGATAAAATCTAACCGTTTGTAGGGTCAGAAACTGAAAGATGTTCAAAAACTGATAGAGAAATGATGGGAATATGCAAATATTTGTACAATGACCTATGTGATTTTGAGGTTCCTCTGAATGTCCTATAGGCCTACTGAAAATTCTATTTCACACGAATCGTGCTGCCATCTACGATACCGAATAAACTAGTGATAGAAGATTACGCTTTTGACATGTAACGAGCCGTCGGTCTGTGCAGCTGTTCCTAAATACATTCATCAGAAAACAACTCACATGGCAATGTTACGCTACCATATTTCCCAATCTGGTGATCCTCAATATATCACAAATATCCTTTCCTACTGACTGACAGTCGTGGAACCCGTTTTACCGCGTCATATTGCTTTATTAACATGACATGCGTTTTTGGTTTAAAAAAAATCGTTCATGCCAAATGTTTATTATTTTGAAAAAAAGCAAATATTTTATACTGATTTACTACATTTTTTGTTTTATTTAAAATTCAGACGAAAATAAATAAATCTTTAGCCGCGTTTACATGCACAAGATATACACCAGTATGTAAATTGACATGTTTGTAAAACTACACCAGTATGTAATAGTATTTTTGCTACGCATTTACATGCATTTAATCTGAGGTGTGTACCTTCATTGAAAAAGCAAATAACAAGAAGTAAAGAGGGCCGAAAAACATTCAAAAAATTAAAAGTTTCTAGAATTTTGTAAATTGATAGAAATTCATAAAATTGCATTGTATCTACATTTATTGTTTCAAACAGAGTAAAATTTCTTCTATAATACATGTAGACCAAAAACGCAATATCTGGCAATAAACCGTCAGAGAAGTATGAATTTTACAGATATAGCAATTATTAATGCATGTGTGTGCAGCAATCACATGTTTTTATCAAGTTGCAAGAACCTTTTCTTCTGTTTTATAGACAGAGACAGTATTTTGCACAGTGTGCATTTTTTACCAACCACAATGTAAGCGAAGCGAACAATGGTTGGTACTTGTAAACACTTTTCGTCCTGAGGAGGAAGTTGGAGGACCTAAAGCTGTATACGAGGTTTCGAAACTTAAACCGCATGTCGCGCCGAAGGTGCGATCACCCCAGAACGGATACTTGTATTAAATGATGAAATAAATAGTATTAACAATTTATCATTATGATTCGTGCCAAAGGCACGACCGTATCACTTAACAGAAAACTAGTCTGTATTTTGTATTTTCGAACACGAGATCACACGACACAACGCGTGATCACAGGAGACAACGAGTGATCACACGAGACAGGCAGTTTCGTATGTGTAAATTAAGGATTATGGAAGTTCAAATGTTGTGCCTAAGGCACGAATAATATATACAAATTGATACAATTGTCTTGCCGAAGGCACGACCACTACCAACATAAATGAAAAATAAATAACAAAGAAAGTGTGGTTCCCATGACAACTCGTTCGTCATTTGGCATACATCGGGTGTCCGTAGCAACGCATTTTCCCAAAGTATCTGAGTTAATGTTAAAAACGTGCCGAAGGCACGAACATTGTAATTAATAGCAAACAATGAAAGTGTCGACGTGCCGAAGGCACCCCTAAAATACCATGACATGAATGAAAACGGAGAGCACGGATGTCATGACAACGTAAACAAAGATGGCGGTAAATTGTTGACAAATGTTCATGCAATCATTTATAAAAATATGTCCATGTAATAACTCCAGTGAACTCACCGACGATGAAACTGCTATGAATGATATATGTCTTACCTTGAAGTTAGATATTCCTTTGCCTTCCTAAGACCAAAGCTATTGGACAGCATACTGGCGTGAATATTTGACTGAAAACTTTCAAAACGAATTTGGCAATTTTCTTGTTTAGTTTGCATTTACATGATCAAAATACATACCATGTAAATTTACACATGTGCAAATGAAAATTTACACTTGCCCCTGAAGTCGTGCAAATTTACACCATCTGTTAAGTTTACACACGTATGCAGTTGCGCTTACATACTGTACTGCACACTAGTGACAATTTGCATACCTATGTTAAAGTACACAGGTGTATAAAACTGCATGTAAATGTTGCTTACTTATATTTACATATATTGAGACTATATTTCCCGTGGAGTAATATTAAAATTTGACATTGCGATGATGATAACAATTAATGTAAAAAGCACTGTAAATGTCTGCAGCACGATTAGAACAGAGGTAATTTTAATGTATTTGAAGATTCGGAGGCATCAATAGGGGATTTGATGTTTTCTAGATCCGCAAACGCATTGCCAGTATACTCAATTTCCGACCAACAAATTCCCAATTGATGCCTGTAATCTTCATATACAGTGCAGTTATCTCCTAATTGATGGCCCCTTTTTACAATATGGCATTATGCCGGTTTATAATTTTATGAAATATGCTTTTTTATATATCAGCTGATATACTCACAATAGATATGAATCATGGCAGCAAGTAATCATTCGCCTTTTGAACAATCAAAAAATAAATATTCATTAACTGAAAATAATTTCCTTTTCGTAAATTTTCACATAGAAAGGGTTTATAATCGGGAATGATAAGAAGAAATACAGTTTATGAATATTTCAGACTAGTTCCTGTCGCACTTGTATAGACGTGTTCATTTTTATTTTTATTTTATACGTACTCCTGTTTGTTTCGCCAACACAAAAGAGTCTATGCTCCAAACCTTTGGCCCATTCTTACTACATGCAATTCATATTTTAAATTTTATCAGTGTAATATAATAAAAACGATAGGAGGAAACATCTACAATGGCTGAAAAGCACATTCACATGGCACAATATACTCAGGAACTGCACAAGAAAAGATAATAAATAAAAAAACCGTTTCCTTATAGTACAACAAAAATACCAATAAACCCCAAAACAGATAGACTACTTATTGCATGACCACAATCTTGAAAAGCGTAATTTTGAAAGATGCGTCAAGAAGTGCTCGCTATTAAACTACCAGCTAGCTCAAGGACCCTTGTCTGTATGTAAAACACTGTCGCACTACAGAAGAAAAATCAAACTCAAAATCCTAGATTGGTTTGGTTAAAAATCATCATGTATTTCAGAACACATCGGCAGTGTCAGTGAGAGGCCAGTTTGCTTGTAAAACTCCCGGGTCACTGGATCCCAAAGCCAATTTAACAGACACATGAAGAATATTCTATCGATATACCCTATTGCATAAAGAATATAAGTTTATTCCCAGTTTTTCTGGACTTTATATCAGTTTCTGGCATTTTAACAACATTTCAGTAGAATCGAGAATGACAAATGCCCTCAGTAATAAGCTGTTCGTGAGTGAAAATATATTTTGATTTCAAATGTTTATATCTTCTATGAAACTTAAATATATTTAGCAATTTATGGAATCTGTGACCTTGTTGTAAAACTTTGTAAATGATAATAACGTTTCGTTGATAACACTTGTCGAGAGAAGAACAATCGCGTACGAATCGTACCAGTTGAGAAATATAAACTTCGTAGGATGGGGCTGGAGGAACTTCGCAGTCAGGAAATAAGTTATACTGAAATCAAATTCATCCGTTTTATCGTAAATTTTAAGTTCTATTTTACCAAAGTCATCGATGATAGTTAGATCCAGAAAAGGGCAATATTTGAAATCATTGTTAGCTTTATAAAGTTTCAGTTTTTGTAAGTAAATGATGTCAATAGTAAGGATATCGTCAATATACCTTCTGTTATCATTGAAATAAATATAAGTAGATCACTATTTTGCATGGTTCAATTTTGTAGTTTTTTCACGAAGTCACGTTCGTTACAGAAACGGAAAAGATCTGCAATGTGAGGTGCACAATTTTTACCCATGGGAAGTCCATTGACCTGTTGATAAACAGTGTTGCCAAAACGAACAAAAATATTGCTCACCAAAAGATAACGTGCTTTAATTGTATCATCATATGTCCAGGAGCAATGAATATTGTAAGTAGTATTAGAAAAGAATCCTTGCTTTTTGTTACAACAAATGAACTGCAGACCAGAAAATTTGAAAGACCATTTAATCTGTTGTCCGAATTAAGATTTAATCACATTATGTGGAAGCTGTGTATTATGTTTAGAAAAATTAAAACAAATACTTATTGCATTGCTTGTAATTTATCTAAAACGTCAATATAATTCTTCACACTCCAAAAGTAATTTACACCAGAGTTTTGATAAGTTTTTTTTCACAATACTTTACAATTAACTCCATTATACAAGTAAGTGCAATAGTTAAATGGGTGCACAAGTTAGTGGTTAAACAATTGTTCGATTCCGAAAAATACGACACTTGTTAGTAGGGGTTTTTGTGAAGCTTAATAATCTAGTACATTGAAGGCATGGTGTTCTCTTCAGATGGCATTTTGAGAATTTCTGTATTTTTTGTAATGTTGGTGAGCGTTTGTTCGTTTTTTCGTCACAATTGTTCCGTATGAGACTTTGATCTTCTTTTAAACATGCTATAAGCAATGAACAATTGAAACACTTATTTTGTAAAATAATAAAAAGTTTTGAAATCAACCTACTAGCAGTAAAAGCTTGCGAAAGGTTTCAAAATTCCAACAGATTTATACTATAGTGTTATTAACTGTCTGTTTCTGTATTGGCACCGTATAGATTCGAGGTTAGCTGTATCGGTCCCGAGAATAAAATAAAATAAAATACTTTTGCGATCAAGAAGGTCTTGTTCAGTTTATTGTCTGTTTCTGACATCGCTAGTATATACATTTGAATGTTTATTCTTCGAGTAAATACCAATGTATCTGTGCAATTTAGTTTGAAGCGGTTGATGGGGTGTATTTTCCTCTTTTCACATATTTTAAGACCCCTATTATTGTGAAAACGGACCTACATTAAATCTTTATACTAAGCTCTATTCACTTTGACCGGATTTGCTTATCTATGTGTTATATTAACATAGATATTCCAAGTTAAATATTTGTTTATGTGCAAGGTTGGATTTATTACATTTTACCAGAATTGTGCAGAATTGGACATCGATTTTTGTTCAGGATTGGACTTTTTGTTTGATATCTTGTTTTATTTCGTATTAAGACCTAGGGTTAATACCATTACTTAAAGGTTTCCTTATGCATTAGATTTACAAAAACGTTCAAACATGTCGAGTCTGTCCACCAATCAGATAATTATCAGGTATTTAATTTTTGGCTTGAATTATCTGTTACGGCACTTTTCATAGAGTTTAAAGATTTTTCACTTCGACCCATCTGTTTTCTGCTGATCCTTTGTATGCATATTTGGGCACCAAAACTTTGTTTTAAGTTGAAAAATATCCCTATGTACCTGAAACTTGAGTGCACTGAACGATTTTCCGTAGATTTGTTTAAAGAAAACCACTTACTAAAATACTTTATGTGATGAAATAAACAATATTGGCAGTAGTCGATTGTAAAAACTAATGGACCATTTTTATTAAGTGATGTATAATAGATACATGTCTTGAGTTTAGAAGTTTACTTTGAATTCTAGTTATCAAAGGCCAGCTGCACCCTCAAACACTCACGAATACGTACGTTTTACACCAACCGGCATTAGACTTTTCGGTTCCACAGTTTTTTTCTGTATTCAATGATTACGGATGTTTCTATAGTCATCATTGTATACAGGGCTGTAGGCTGCGACCCCCTCCCCTTACTTTTCAAAGAACCTACTCATTTTCGTATTTTTTCCTTCAATCATATCGATATTGCTTGGTAAATCAGGCTGAATTATAGGAAGTCAGGACTTTCCCATCGGGGTTTTCCCTTGAAGTGTTCACTTACATAGTCCGATACTGAAGCCAATGTTTTTGTAGAATTATGACTACGTGCCTTGGATGAAGTGAACGGGTTCTTACAATCATAATAAAAAAAACCAAAGTTGAAAAAACGAACAGTAAATTTAGTTATGCTGTACACGTGTTTCAAGGAGTACCCTCATCAGCAGCATTAAAATCAAATGATATGGAAAGCCATAATTGGAAAATTGTAAACAAACAAGTACTCATTACCAAAAATACCGAAATAGGAAGCCAAATCCAGTACTAAAGACATCCACCGAGTGCCATACACGGAATGAAGCCGTGGTGTTTTTAAGGGGTTAGAATTTTGATAAAACTGTTATTTTATATATATATTGATAGGTAAATTTTCGTGCCAGACAAGTCTGGCTATTGGACTGGTGAATACCCTCGTGGACTTCTGGTCCATCAGCAGTGGCATCGGTCCAATGTTTTTAAAATACAAAAATACCAAAGTTGCAAAAACGAACAGTAAATTTAGTTATACTGTACACGTGTTTCAAGGAGTAACCTCTCATCAGCAGCATTAAAATCAGATGATATGGAAAGCTATAATCGAAAAATTGTAAACAAAGAAGTACTCATTACCAAAAATACCGAAATAGGTAGCCAAATCCAGTACTAAGGACATAAATAAGGGGATACAGCCGGGCGTTACATTGCTGAAAAACAAACTGCCGATCCATGAAGCATGTACTTACCAGTGTTCCGGAAACAAAGTAGATAAGATGTTACTTACCAGATATTTTAATGGTTGCTTTCAAGTTAATTAATTGGATTTTAGTAAGCGACACGTGAATACTATATGTTATTCGGGAATCTTCACAGGGGATACGGGTTTATATTACCTGTCTGTATTTTATATCGGGCACAGACAGGGAATATGAACCCGTATCCCCCGTGAAGCTAGAAGAGCTTTTATATTCTGCTAAAAGTGTCATAATTTTTCTATTGAAAGCACTTAAATTGTGATTTTGCTACCACATGGATACGGTCACATATCCCCTGTCAAGGTAACCAATCAAATTGCAGGATTTACCTGGATATTTCACTTCAGCAGGATATATATATATATATATATATATATATATATATATCTTTAGAAAATCTTAGTGATATTGTGTAAAAAACAATATATGTATTACACAGACAAATTGATCAAGGCTAACTTTCAAAGAGTTAACAGGCCAAAGCGAGGCTTAGTGATATGATTTTTCAACACGGCATGCTATGCCAGCTCAAATAGCCCAAATGCAACAGGTCATAATCATCAAAGGTCAAAGTTACGCTATATACACATTGCATTATTTTTATATGCTAACATCCCCTTCCTTCATTCATCAAAAATGGTCAAGGCCTTAAGCATGACAAATAACATACTAACCCTGTAGCTGGAGAGAATGACCGAGATTCGATCCCGGTAACACCTAGGACACAGAACAGTGTTCTTCCATCTAAGCTAAAAGGGTACTGGCGCAGCTAATGAAGGGTGTTGCAAACCTGTTTCGATGCTAATGCTTCTATTAGTTTTTAAACCTATTTGAGTCGATGGGCCTATGCCCCCCCCCCCCCCCCAAAAAAAAAAAATTAGCCCCCGAAAAATTTTTTAATGAAAAAAAGTACATGGTACATTTCTTTGAAAAATTATTACATTATATATTATATATATTATATTACATTATTATAACTTTGTACTGAAATTCACTTATGCAAATAAAAGGAACCAGAAACGGAGTTTTTCCCATTATGATCGATCTTTTAATACCAATCCCGAACCAAAATAAATGTCCAATTCTTCAAAATTTTTGTAAAAAGTAATTAATCCAATCCTGCACATAAACAAATATTTAATTGCGGATATTTATGTAAATATGACACATAGATAAGCAAATAGGGCCAAAGTGAATAGAGCTTAATATAAAGATTTAATGTAGGTCCCTTTTCACAACAATCGGTGTCTTTAAAATAAATACGCGCCATCACCCGCTTCAAAATAAATTGCACAGATACCTTGGTGTTTACTCGAAGAATAAACATTCAAATGTATATAATAGCGATGTCAGAAACAGACAATAAACGGAACAAGACCTTCTTGATCGCAAAAGTATTTTATTTTATTCAAAGAACATCGTATACACGAAGAAAACGGACATTTCTCCATGCCTACCCGTTTTCGACAAATATTGTCCATCCAATCCTGCACACGTATACGACAGTGTTACAGTGATTTTACTGTTTACGTAGCGTATTGTGACTTTGGACTCAAATGTTTTATTGTGTTCAGAAAGATTTTAAGATTCAGAAGTTCATATTGTAGATAATTTAATACAGTCGTACATGTATCGATCGGATTCTATTTAAAGTTCGGGTTTCCCCTCTGTGTCAGTATAAAAATAGCTCATCGTATTGCAACTGATTAGAAGTTATTTTTTTTAATTTTAACATGATCTAACATGTGTGTAGATTTTATGGCAGCAAGAAAAGCGTTACATAGGGAATAATACATGGCAAAATCCGTATCATATGCCGTATCATCCCGAGTTACCAATATCAGCACGAGGGCCTATGCCCCAAAAAAAATTAACCCCCGAAAATTTTTTTAATAAAAAAAAGTAAAATTGAATTTTTTTTTCGAAAAAGGGTATGTGATAAAGGGTTAGCAATGCGATAAAGAGTAAGCCATGCGATAAAGGGGATGACGTCATAGTGTGAATACGGAATGAACGTCATGCACTGTATCACATATTCAAAATGTCTGTATTTATTACTAAACATATGATAAATCGCGAATATCAAAATATAATTCACTATAAATAATCGCTCTCCAGTTGCACCCAATAGACCCTGTATTGACCCGGGATTTTTATACAAATCTTTGAAGTTATTTTAGTTATTTAAATTCACATTTTTCCTTTTGCTTTCTTTATTCATTTGTCTATTGGTAATTTTTGTCTTTCACTATTGGACTTTGTGTTGAATTTTATTTATTTGTTTATTTATTTATTTATTGAAATTTTCTGTATGTGGTCTGCAAATGCTTAATAACCTATTTCATATGTCTATTTTGAATGATTCAGATCAACAATAGGTACGAAGTGGTACAGTTTTAAGACATTTAAAAAATCGTTTTGGTAGATTGTAAGCAGATCTGTTTGTTATATGTCCTTTTCATTTGGATTTTTTAAGGAATAAATTGCATAATTATTAGTAGTTGATATGGGAAAAAATCTGCGGTTTTCAAAAAACGTTTTTTGAAAACCGCAGACTTTTTCCCATATTAACTACTACCTACGGGACTAAAGAAAAAAACAAACATGTAAGATTTGTTATTCACTACAGTTGAGACGGGTAAAACGGGCTAGATTTTTAATAAGGTCTTAATTCACTCACATTTTTTACGTTGCTTGCGGTTAAAGCATGACACGGGTTATACATAACACTGACGTGTATCTCTGGTTCTACACTTTTGATTCCTATATATTTCTAGTAAGTCTGATAACTCCTCGTCAGTAACTCTCTCTATAACGAATATATTGTTAAAAGGATAATATAAATATACGATTTCCCCTTGAATATCAAGTATTTCGTAAAAACCATACACCTTTGTTTTTATTTTTTTTAGATTGGTTAAATCATATGCGAGCATTTTTTTTACCTGATTTTTTATTATAAAAGTCAAACGTTATTACTTACCACAACGGTTATGCACCCTCCTACCTGAAATACACTCATAATTTTTTATCTAATAAATATTCGGGTTATAAAAAATGACAACGATTCCCGTATATTTTTCAGAAAAGTCTAATACGAATAATTTTAAAACAATACAAGGACTAAAAAATATGCCGAGTGATTACTTCCGGTTACTCGCCGTGGGCCCTTCGGGGTCGGGCAAGACGAATTTGCTAATGCACCTTTTATTTAAACCCTTATTGTATTACGACAAAATTATTCTT
>MJUU01057693.1:0-17371 GCA_002080025.1 Modiolus philippinarum | reverse complement strand
TAACAATTACCCTTATGTATATAGCACTTACCCTTATGTATAACCCTTGCCCCTATGTATATGATCGTAACCCTTATGTATATAATCCTAACCTTAATGTATATAACAGTAACCTAACTCTTATGTATAACCCTAACCCTAATGTATATAACCCTTCCCCTAATGTGTATAATCCTAACCTTTATGTATAACTCTTACCTTCATTTATATAACAGTAACCCTTATGTATAACTCTTACCCTTATTTATAACCCTTACCCTAATCATATCTGTTACACTATTCATACTGATATCATATTTCATTGAAAACACATAATGAAACTATGACTATGAACTGACACAAATAATCAATGATATTGATATTAACATAAGACCATTCATGACTATGGACACATAACATATAAACATATTTAGTTATGAATGATAACAAGTAGAAGACAAAATAAACGTTAAGTGATACTATGAAAACAAATTGATACTGAAGATAATATGAAAACTAATGTGAAATGAAATACTAAAAGCGGAAGCATATGACTATGACTATCAACTGACATTAACTATGAACACAAATAGATATTGAAACAATATGAACAAAAAATATAAACAGAAACATTGAAACGTCAATGTTAAACGACACAAGACATAAATGTTAACAAAACACGACACATAACGTTAACTATGACTATAAAGTGATGCAAAACATGAAACCATATCGATATTAATGAAAATGTTACACGAATACTGAAGATATATAACATCTCCAATGAATTGATATAAATTATGACAGCACATTGTCATTGAATTGAATATTTACACAAAACAAAAGATGAAACTTAAATATCAAGATCATATGCTACAAAACATACCTTAACCACATTCATGAGAACTTGAATATCAAAATACAACATGAAATATTAACATTAACTGATACAACATATGAGAACACACTGATGTGAACACCACATACAGGTAGAAATGTTTAAATATGAACATTAAACGACACAAAATGTGTAAACATGCAAACATTGACATGAATGATTATACCAAAACACGACACATAACGTTAAGTATAAACACAAACAAAACAAATAAATGACAACTAATGCAAACTTGAACACCAAAACACAACAAAACATGATAACATAATGACATCGATATGAACTGTTACATGAAAGCACAACATGAAATGATAAATATCAAGATAAAGTGATACAAAACATTAATCTTAACGATATTCATATAAACTGTTACATGAAAACTTAACATAAAACGTTAAATGTGACCACAGATACAACAAATTATGAACATAAATACAACAAAACATACCAACATAATGACATTGATATGAACTGTTACATGAAAGCAGAACATGAAATCATAAATATCAAGATAAAGAGATACAAAACATTAAACTTAACGATATTCATATGAACTGTTACATGAAAATACAACATAAAACGTTAAAAGTGACCACAGATACAACAAAATATGAACACAAATACAACAAAACTTGACAACATAATGATATGAACTGTTAAATGAAAACAAAACAAGATACGTTAACTATGACTATGAATGATCAAAAATATGTAAACATATGAGCTTTATCTGCAAGAATGATATGAAACACAAACTATGAAAACAAATAGATAGTGACGACAAAATGAACAACAAATACATGCATAGATGTTAAAAGATCAACATAAAGTTATCCAAACTATTAAAACCTGTGAATGTTTACACTAAATACAAGCATAAATGTTAAAAGACCTTAAATGGTACAACATATGAATGTAAACACCAAATACGAACAGAAACATTGAACTATGAACATTGATACGAATAATAACACCAAATCATACACCTAACGTTAAGTATAACTATAAAGTGATATAAAACATATGAACAATAACACTGATATGAACAAAAATATAATCAGAAACATTGAAATATCAAAATTAAACGACATTCATATGAACTTTAATGATAAAATTGAAACATAACTTGAAATCTCCAATGAATTGACAAACATTGTGACAACATATAGTCATTGATATGAATATTTACACAAAAACAAAAGACAAAGATCAAGATCATATGATACAAAACTATAGATTAACCACATTCATGAGAACTTAAATATCATAACACAAAATGCAACATGAAATATGAACAAAAATACAAGCATTAATGTTAAAACGTGAACATTAACTGATACAACATATGAGAACACACTGATGTGAACACCAAATACAAGTAGACATGTTAATAAATGAACATTCAACGACACAAGATATGTAAACATGCAAACATTGACATGAATGTTTATACCAAAACACGAAACATAACGTTAAGTATGAACACAAACACAACAATAAATGCAAACTTGAAGACCAAAACACAATATGAAATGCAAACAAAACAATACATGACAACATAATGGTATGAACTGTTTCATGAAAGCGTTACAAGATACATTAAACATGAACAATAACAAAACAAAACATCAGACCTTAACTATATTCATGTGATCTGTTACATGAAAACTTAATATGATATGTTAAATATGAACACAAGCACAGTTCCAAATCTCAACTTATATATGAAAATACAACATTACACATTGAACATGAACATTATTACAACAAATTATGAAAAGAAATGCAAACTTGTACATGGAAATACAAACTGAAACGTTAAATATCAAGATGCGGTGAAGCAAAACATTAAACATATCGATGTTTATGAAGACTTTAACACAAAAACACAATATGAAATGTAAAATACGAACATAATTACAACAAATTATGAAGATAAATGCAAACTTGACATGAAAACGTAAGATGAAACGTGAAATATGAACACAAATACAACAAAACACGAAAACTTATTAACATTAATGGAAACAAAACTTAAATTAACCATTAAATATTTGTTAAGAATGACACAATCACATCAAAATATGTAAACAAATCGATAATGAAGACAATATGAACAATAAATACAAGCATAAATATTTAAAGATCAGCATTAAGTGATACATTAGTTTAAAGTTTTTACTTAGTAACCATGGTGATGTCATGGTATTGTGTTAGCAAAAAAGGAAAATATAGTATTGTAATGATAAAAATAGCGATTTTGATGTATCATGGTGGTAGTGGTGGTGATTTTCAGGTATTTGGGTGGTGGTGATGGTGATTTTAAGGTTTCTGGGTGGTGGTTTAAAGGTATCTGGGTGGTGGTAGTGGTGGTGGGATAATAGTCAATGGCGGTGGTGGTGGTGGTTTAAAGGTATCTGGGTGGTGGTGGTGGGATGATAGTCTATGGTGGTGGTAGTGTGGTGGTGGGATAATAGTCTATGGCGGTGGTGGTGGTGGTTTAAAGTTATCTGGGTGGTGGTGGTGGGATAATAGTCTATGATGGTGGTGATGGTGATGGCAGCAGCAGCAAAAAACCGTAAAAAGGCCACAAAACTGCGATAAATTCATCGAACTTACAACATGAAACATGAAAAATGAATACAATTACAACAAAACTTGATAACTAAACGATATTAATATAATCAAAAATGAACTGTAACATCAATTGTTTGTGACAAACGCAACAAAATATGAACTTGGGCTTCGAAACCATCAAGATGAAATGAAATCACGTAAAATCTCGCACTGAACGAGACTTCATGAAGGTAACAGAGATCAACTTGACAATGTGACCAACCGATTTAGAAGTATAAAGGTATTGATATATGACATGACTAGATTATCAATAGTTCGGATAAAGACCAATCTAGGGCCGAATTAGGGCCGACTTAGACCGAACTTTGATTTCTAAGGGCTGATATCTCTACAACAGTAGCTTTGAGGCCTTCACTATCTATTCCAATCGCTTTAGAATTATAAAGATACCCAGAATTGATATATCATAGGTCCATAGTACGAATAGTAAGGATTAAGGCCGATCTAGGGCCGACTAAAGCCGATCTTTGATTTGTAAGGGCCGATATCATCAAAAAAGTACACGATAGCACTGTAACACTAACACTAATCGCTTTAGAACTATAAATTTACCCCGAATCCATATATCATAGGTCTATAGCACGATTAGTTCGAATTAAGGACGATCTAGGGCCGACTTAGGGCCGATCTCAAAATTAAAAGGCCGATTACTTCACACAACTACGTTTTAAGCCTTCACTATCTATTCCAATCACTTTAGAACTATGAAAGTACATCAAATCCATATATAATATAACTATAGTAGAACTATTAAGGATTAAGGCCGATCTAGGGCCGATATCTCGTTTACACTCGGAGTTAGGGTTTTGAAACCTACACCAATCGATTTAGCGACCTCGATTTACCCTAATAAGTTAGCACAACAACAAGAAAATACGGAAACAAGACTCAAAAAGTATAGGTTCTCCAAGTAGTATATGAGCACAGTTCGGTTAGTATTTGAGGAGGTGGTGCGAGGTGGTGCCGGAAGTGACGTCACCGGAAGTGACGTAGAGTGGAAGTGACGTGACGGAAGTCACGTGACCGGAAGCGGAAGTCACGTGACCGATGTATTACATGTCAAAATTGCGCATGCGCAAGTTTGGGCGGCAATTCCCTTAAAAATCTATTTCTAGAACGGGGGAAGCCCGAACTCGTCCCCATATACTACTTGGAGAACCTATACTTTTTGAGTCTTGTTTGCGTATTTTCTTGTTGTTGTGCTGTCTTATTAGGGTAAATCGAGGTCGCTAAATCGATTGGTGTAGGTTTCAAACCCTAACTCCGAGTGTAAACGAGATATCGGCCCTAAACGGCCCTAGATCGGCCTTAATCCTAAATAGTTCTACTATAGGTATATTATATATGGATTTGATGTACTTTCATAGTTCTTAAGTGATTGGAATAGATAGTGAAGGCCTAAAACGTAGTTGTATGAAGTAATCAGACTTTTAATTTTGAGATCGACCCTAAGTCGGCCCTAGATCGGCCTTAATTCGAACTATTCATACTATAGACCTATGATATATGGATTCGGGGTAAATTTATAGTTGTTAAGCGATTAGTGTTGGTGTTACAGTGCTATCGTGTACTATTTTGATGATATCGGCCCTTACAAATCAAAGATCGGCTTTAGTCGGCCCTAGATTGGCCTTAATCCTTACTATTCGTACTATGGACCTATGATATATCAATTCTGGGGATCTTTATACTTCTAAAGCGATTGGAATAGATAGTGAAGGCCTCAAACTACTGTTGTAGAGATATCAGCCCTTAGAAATCAAAGTTCGGTCTAAGTCGGCCCTAATTCGACCCTAGATTGGTCTTTATCCGAACTATTGATAATCTAGTCATGTCATATATCAATACCTTTATACTTCTAAATCGGTTGGTCACATTGTCAAGTTGATCTCCGTTACCTTTTTGAAGTCTCGTTCAGTACGAGATTTTACGTGATTTCATTTCATCTTGATGGTTTCGAAGCCCAAGTTCATATTTTGTTGCGTTTGTCACAAACAATTGATGTTACATTTCATTTTTGATTATATTAATATCGTTTAGTTATCAAATTTTGTTGTAATTGTGTTCATTTTTCATGTTTCATGTTGTAAGTTCGATGAATTTATCGCAGTTTTGTGGCCTTTTTACGGTTTTTTGCTGCTGCTGCCACCACCATCACCACCATCATAGACTATTATCCCACCACCACCACCCAGATACCTTTAAACCACCACCACCACCGCCATAGACTATTATCCCACCACCACTACCACCACCATAGACTATCATCCCACCACCACCACCCAGATACCTTTAAACCACCACCACCAACGCCATAGACTATTATCCCACCACCACTACCACCACCCAGATACCTTTAAACCACCACCCAGAAACCTTAAAATCACCATCACCACCACCCAAATACCTGAAAATCACCACCACTACCACCAGGATACATCAAAATCGCTATTTTTATCATTACAATACTATATTTTCCTTTTTTGCTAACACAATACCATGACATCACCATGGTTACTAAGTAAAAACTTTAAACTAATGTATCACTTAATGCTGATCTTTAAATATTTATGCTTGTATTTATTGTTCATATTGTCTTCATTATCGATTTGTTTACATATTTTGACGTGATTATGTCATTCTTAACAAATATTTAATGTTTATTTAAGTTTTGTTTCCATTAATGTTAATAAGTTTTCGTGTTTTGTTGTATTTGTGTTCATATTTCACGTTTCATCTTACGTTTTCATGTCAAGTTTGCATTTATCTTCATAATTTGTTGTAATTATGTTCGTATTTTACATTTCATATTGTGTTTTTGTGTTAAAGTCTTCATAAACATCGATATGTTTAATGTTTTGCTTCACCGCATCTTGATATTTAACGTTTCAGTTTGTATTTCAATGTACAAGTTTGCATTTCTTTTCATAATTTGTTGTAATAATGTTCATGTTCAATGTGTAATGTTGTGTTTTCATATATAAGTTGAGATTTGGAACTGTGCTTGTGTTCATATTTAACATATCATATTAAGTTTGCATGTAACAGATCACAGGAATATAGTTAAGGTCTGATGTTTTGTTTTGTTACTGTTCATGTTTAATGTATCTTGTAATGCTTTCATGAAACAGTTCATACCATTATGTTGTCATGTATTGTTTTGTTTACATTTCATATTGTGTTTTGGTCTTCAAATTTGCATTTATTGTTGTGTTTGTGTTTATACTTAACGTTATGTTTCGTGTTTTGGTATAAACATTCATGTCAATGTTTGCATGTTTACATATCTTGTGTCGTTGAATGTTCATTTTTTAACATTTCTACTTGTATTTGGTGTTCACATCAGTGTGTTCTCATATGTTGTATCAGTTAATGTTCACGTTTTAACATTAATGCTTGTATTTTTGTTCATATTTCATTTTGCATGTTGTGTTATGATATTTAAGTTCTCATGAATGTGGTTAATCTATAGTTTTGTATCATATGATCTTGATATTTGTCTTTTGTTTTTGTGTAAATATTCATATCAATGACTATATGTTGTCACAATGTTTGTCAATTCATTGGAGATTTCAAGTTATGTTTCAATTTTATCATTAAAGTTCATATGAATGTCGTTTAATTTTGATATTTCAATGTTGCTGATTATATTTTTGTTCATATCAGTGTTATTATTCATATGTTTTATATCACTTTATAGTTATACTTAACGTTAGGTGTATGATTTGGTGTTATTATTCGTATCAATGTTCATAGTTCAATGTTTCTGTTCGTATTTGGTGTTTACATTCATATGTTGTACCATTTAATGTTGGTCTTTTAACATTTATGCTTGTATTTGGTGTAAACATTCACAGGTTTTAATAGTTTGTATAACTTTATGTTGATCTTTTAACATCTATGCATGTATTTGTTGTTCATTTTGTCGTCACTATCTATTTGTTTTCATAGTTTGTGTTTCATATCATTCTTGCAGATAAAGCTCATATCTTTAGATATTTTTGATCATTCATAGTCATAGTTAACGTATCTTGTTTTGTTTTCATTTAACAGTTCATATCATTATGTTGTCAAGTTTTGTTGTATTTGTGTTCATATTTTGTTGTATCTGTGGTCACATTTAACGTTTTATGTTGTATTTTCATGTAAGAGTTCATATGAATATCGTTAACTTTAATGTTTTGTATCTCTTTATCTTGATATTTATCATTTCATGTTCTGCTTTCATGTAACAGTTCATATCAATGTCATTATGTTGGTATGTTTTGTTGTATTTATGTTCATAATTTGTTGTATCTGTGGTCACATTTAACGTTTTATGTTAAGTTTTCATGTAACAGTTCATATGAATATCGTTAAGATTAATGTTTTGTATCACTTTATCTTGATATTTATCATTTCATGTTGTGCTTTCATGTAACAGTTCATATCGATGTCATTATGTTATCATGTTTTGTTGTGTTTTGGTGTTCAAGTTTGCATTAGTTGTCATTTATTTGTTTTGTTTGTGTTTATACTTAACGTTATGTGTCGTGTTTTGGTATAAACATTCATGTCAATGTTTGCATGTTTACATATTTTGTGTCGTTAAATTTTCATATTTAAACATTTCTACCTGTATTTGGTGTTCACATCAGTGTGTTCTCATACGTTGTATCAGTTAATGTTAATGTTTCATGTTGTATTTTGATATTCAAGTTCTCATGAATGTGGTTAAGGTATAATGTTTTGTAGCATATGATCTTGATATTTAAGTTTCATCTTTTGTTTTGTGTAAATATTCAATTCAATGACAATATGCTGTCATAATTTATATCAATTCATTGGAGATGTTATATATCTTCAGTATTCGTGTAACATTTTCATTAATATCGATATGGTTTCATGTTTTGCATCACTTTATAGTCATATTTAACGTTATGTGTCGTGTTTTGTGTTAAAATTTATGTCTTGTGTCGTTTAACATTGACGTTTCAATGTTTCTGTTTATATTTTTTGTTCATATTGTTTCGATATCTATTTGTGTTCATAGTTAATGTCAGTTGATAGTCATAGTCATATGCTTCCGCTTTTAGTATTCCATTTCACATTTTCATATTATCTTCAGTGTCAATTTGTTTTCATAGTATCACTTAACGTTTATTTTGTCTTCTACTTGTTATCATTCATAACTAAATATGTTTATATGTTATGTGTCCATAGTCATGAATGGTCTTATGTTCATATCAATGTCATTGATTTTTTGTGTCAGTTCATAGTCATAGTTTCATTATGTGTTTTCAATGAAATATGATATCAGTATGAATAGGGTAACAGATATGATTAGGGTAAGGGTTATAAATAAGGGTAAGAGTTATACATAAGGGTTACTGTTATATAAATGAAGGTAAGAGTTATACATAAAGGTTAGGATTATACACATTAGGGGAAGGGTTATATACGTTAGGGTTAGGGTTATACATAAGAGTTAGGTTACTGTTATATACATTAAGGTTAGGATTATATACATAAGGGTTACGATCATATACATAGGGGTAAGGGTTATACATAAGGGTAAGTGCTATATACATAAGGGTAATTGTTATATACATAAGGGTTATGGTTGTATACCGAAAGGTTACTGTTATATGCATTAAGGTTAGGGTTATATATATAAGGGTTAGGGTACATAAGGTTTAGGGTTATATGCATAGGGTTCTTGTGATTCTTACAACAGAAAAGTTAGTGTCAGTACGAAAATAAGTGTAAGGTTAAAGGTAAGGGTTAAGGAGAACTCCAATAGTTTGAAAATATATGAATTAAATTCTAAATTAATATAAATAAAAAGAAATAAATAATAATAGAAATAATAAAAATATAAATGAAACAAAAGGGAAATTATTAAATAAGAATATAAATAAATTAAATAATATATAATAAACAATAATCAAATAATTATAATTGAAATAAAATAATAAATAAATAATAAATAAATACACAAAATAAAAAAGAAATGTAATAAATAAATAAATATAATAATAAAAGTAATAATAAATAAAAAATATATATAATAAATATTAGTAAGAATAATAAACAAAATAATCAAAAAGTAAAAAAAAATTAATCACGAATATAAATAAATTAAAATAATAAACAATAAAATAATAATAAAAGAACAAAATAAAATAAATAAATATAATAATGAAAAATAAGAAATAAATATTGTAAATATTGTTAAAAATAATAATAATGATAGTAAATAAATTTTCAAAAATTATTAAAATAAAATGAAAATAAATAATTAATAGTATAATAATTTAATAATAGAATAATATTTAAAATAATAAAATAACATAATAAGTAAATTGAAAAAATAATAAATTATAGATAAAATAAATATAATAAATAAATAATAAATCAAAAATATAAATATATTAAATAATATAAAATAATAAATAAGTAAATAATATAAATTAATAACAATATTGTAATAAATAATATAATACATAGATAAATAATAATAAAAAATATTAGAAATGAAATAAAATAAAAGAATCAATAGATTAAATAATAAATGAATTAAATAATTAAATAAATAATAATAATAGTAAATAAATAAATAAAACGTAATAAAATTTAAATAAATTTTAAAAAATAAATAAAATAAAATGAAAAATAAATAAAATAAAATGAAAAAAAATTATAAATATTGGTAATAATAATAATAGAATAATAACAAAATAAAAATAAAAGTTGAAATAGCAACTTAGGTTAGGGTTAGAAGTTGGATAAAAGGGGGGACAACACGAGAATATTAGAATAATATTCGAAAATAAATAATGAATGAAAATAGAGTTGTCATAGCAACTGAGGTTAGAGGTAAAAAGGAGGTAACTCAAACAAGTTTGAAAATAGAAAGTAACTATGGAGATATAGAAGAAAAATGGTTAGGGTTAGAGGTTGGATAAAGGAAGAATAGCATTGAATTAAAGCACAAGTAATTATAAAAAGGGATACAAAAAGAATTACAAGAAAGGATAGTTAGAGTTAGACATGAACGAAGACAACAAAATCAGGAAACGAATGTATAAGGAACACAACATAATGCATACAAACACTAAATGACTAGAGTTAGGGTTAGAGCTAAGGGTTAGGGTTATATACATTATGGTAAAGGTTGGGTTGGTTAGGGTAAACCAAGGTATATCTGAAGATATACACATTACATAACAAAAATAAAAGAATGGGTTAGTACGAGGATAAGTGTAAGGTTAAAGGTTAGGGGTTAGCATGAGATCAAAGATAAGACCAATAAAAGAATCTTGAACGGAGTTAGGGCGAGACTAATAAAAGAACCTTGAACGGAGGTAGGGAGAGACTAATAAAAGAACCTTGAACGGAGTTAGGGCGAGACTAATAAAAGAACCTTGAACGGAGGTAGGGCGAGACTAATAAAAGAACCTTGAACGGAGATAGGGCGAGACTAATAAAATAGCCCTGAATTGGGTAGGTCGAGACTAATAAAAGAACCTTGAACGGAGGTAGGGAGAGACTAATAAAAGAACCTTGAATGGAGATAGGGCGAGACTAATAAAAGAACCTTGAATTGAGGTAGGGTGAGACTTATATTTGCCAATGACAGGGCATGACCAATGGCAATGGACAAGTGAGATCAAAGCTTAAGGCAAAACATAGGTGTTGAGAGACCAAAGGTCAGCGACATACTAAATATGGCATATTTATTACACTTCTCGGTTCCGGAACGGAAACAATCTCCGGACCCGGAATCGGGAGGGACTTTTTGACTTTTTTGCTCGGACTTTAACATAGGGCCTATGGGTCTCAACCGCCCCGATATACTGCTTCTATTCTATTTCTGCAATTCATATTTCAGTGCTCTTATGTCTGTTGTTTTGAGGTTCGGTAGGTTATAAACGGAACGCTAAACAGTTGCAAATTTTACTCATAGAATAGCAAATGATTGACATGCAACACATTATTTAAAACAGATACATTTGTATACAGAAAAATATTACAATAAAATAAACATATATTTATAATAAGCTGTATACTGAGGGTACATAACTTAATTTGTCAGTTGGTAATGGGTCTGGAGCTGGCATGTCAGTAAACTGCTAGTAGTCTCTTGTGATTTCATGTTTATGTCCGTATATTTAGTTCTCTCAGTTTCATTTTTCACAATAGACTCAGTCCTGTTGCCAACTGAATTTTACTGTTGTTACAATTGTTTTTATCACATTGGCTATAGGGGAAGGTTTGGACCCAATAAAACTAGTTTAACCCCGCCGCAGCAGGTTTGCGCCTGTCCTAAGTCAAGAAATTTAGTTAGCCTTTTTGTGTCTTGTCTGTTTTCTAGTTAGTTCACTTTATGTCTATGGGAGTCTAGGATGATGTTTATTTCGCTGAACTTGATTACTCTTTATTTAGGGGCCAACTCCGACCTGCCGTTGGGTGTGGGGTTTCCTCACCGTTCATTGAAGATCTTATGGTGGCTTTGAGTTGTTATTACTCCCCTTTGGGTCGTTGTCTCTTTGACACATTCACCGTCTCCCTTCTTTTTCCTATGTTTTTCTTGTGATAAGGCCATCTGATATTTAAAAGGGCTATTACATAGGCGTTTGTGGATTTCAAAATGAAAATATTGCTCTAGCAAGTAAAACTATTTTTTGTGATATCGAGAAAATTCGTTCTGTGAGTAAATCACAACTAGCAAAATTTATAAGCAAATTAAATAGCAAATGCATATTATAAAGTGGAGGGAAGAGGGGGTAGTTCTGATTGTTCAAAAGACCGTTCATACTAAAGGGTGTTATTTGATTATTTGTTTGCATCGTGCAAAGCTACGTCATAGCCGAAATTGGCATTACTCTTATTCTTTTATATTATTTGTTCTCCATCCATTCTTTCAGCTTTTCATTTTTTGCCGAATTTTTAATTTGATCGACACGGATGAGGCATGACCATCTGCAAATAGTGCATGCATATCTCACTTTTTTTTCTAATGCCAAGTTTTCTTGCGATTGATTTGATGAGTACCCTGTGGTTGTTGGTATGTTGTCATTGTCTTTTGTTAGTCTGTTTGTCGGGCAACGGATGACAGCGATTATAAGAAAACTTTACCACTTATTCTTATGCTTGTTGACGATCCAGCATTTATCACCAAAAGATCAATGGACATAGCGATGTTCGAAATTTATTTTAAACTTACCGTGAAGTATGAGCAAAGCTCATTGTTGATAAATTCTACCATGCATTTGTATTTGTCTTATGTGCAGTTACTCCATATACTACAATTGTTTATATAAGAGTGGTCGGAATAGCCATCGGCAGAAAAAAAAATACAATTTCTTTTTCTTTTCATTTTGACCAATTGAAGTTGTCCTTAATATCATAATGTGTTCAAATGGACAAGTTCTGATTAAAGCGAATTCTGATAAAAAAAAAAGAGGGAGAACCGTTTTACATTGAGAAAAATGAATTTAATGTGTAAATAAAGTCTTGAATACACCCCTTAAAGGTAGTTTTTTTTGTTAATCAAAAAAATACAATTTCCTATTGCTTTTCATGGTATGGTACTGCAGTTTCAATCAATTTATCTATCTTTATTTCCATGGTGCCTATCAGACATAATACCTATTGTAGTGGTTCCGTCTTTGGTGCATCTTTTTTTTCATGTAAAGGCATTACTAGGTTGAATTTGGTATGTTTTGTCATTGTCTATCAAATTTCATTTTTTTTTGAAAAACGGTTTAAAGCATGATCTTATCCCATTAGTTAATTAATTGTTAAAAATTTTTAGAATTAAATGCGAAATCTTAATGAAAGATTACTTTTTACAAACCATTTACAGGAGCTGTTACCCATTCGGGTTCATGGAAAGAACATCCAAAATCCAAAATCACAAAGATGATCGCAGTGACCACATATGCATTCATCATTGATCTTTGTATGCTGCATCTCTACAAAAAAATATATAATTTCATAATTTTTCCAGTTAACTTTTAACATTGTATTTATTTGCTGATTGGTAAATTTTTGTTTCTCTTCGGATGGCAAAGCATCAACTTTTTCAAGGCAAATAGAATTAAAAAAAGTTTTTTTTTGACGAAAATGTTCGATTTTCCTTATTTAAAGGCATTTAAACATAGAAATAGAATCTACATTGTATCAGGCTAATTCTGATTAAGATACTTCCGTATATCCTTTGCTGAATTTGTTAACTTGGCTACAGTTCTTAAAAAATGTAGCTATCTAAATGACATTGTTACAAGGAGCAGTACAAGGTAACAAGGCATGATTGGTAGTACATGCAAAAGACAAATATAAATAACAACGATAAATACCTTGTAAATTGATAAAAACCTTAGGCTAGTATATGATGGATAACGTTATTGTTTACTGCTCTCTAGCTTTTGCAAAACTTAACCATGCGTTAAAGGTATCAGAAAAGAAATTGTCACAGTACTGTATGGAACACTGTATTTGTAACGGGGAATGAAACATTTTGTGCAATTTATATATATTTAATTTATCAAGACCTCATTAGATTGTTTTCCAATTAAGATATGATAATTTTTTCTCAGCAGTGTATAAAGTTATCGATATTTTTTTTTCGTCGGCAAAAAGTCCTACATCAGTAACCTTACAACATGCATGGTGTATAAATAACATCAGTTACAGTTTCAACCTGCGTCACAAACATACCCACCCAACGTTACTCTTGGACTCTCTTCTTTTGTGAAGAAACTTTTTTTTTGTATTGTGACGTTTCATATGCCATATGAAGAAACAAAATTTACAATAACTTCACTATGTAGTTATTTGTAACAACTTTGTCGATGCCTCTTCTTGTGGAATGTAACTCCCCCGAGGGTATTCACCAGCCCAGGAGTCAGTACTTCGGTGCTGACCCGACAGCCGATTTTACTTGGAAACTTGGGATATCTAATTATTTGTGCGACAACCTCGTATTTTTGACATTTTACTATGTTTTATATCCGAAATAGGACAACCTAAGCTTTTGAATGTCGATCATTTTAGAAATTTATTGAATTTAAAAACAAACTGTTAAGTGGACTGTATATCCATCTATGAATCCAATGGAAATGCAGTCCGCTTCCGTGATACAGCCTGCTTTGCAGAGATGCAGACATCTCAAGTCAATCATGTTCACTTTTGTTATCTTGTTGACCTTCATACTTTAGTAAATTGGTGTAAAAAAGAAAACTGTTTGTTTTGGGAAATTTGTGATAGAGGAAAGCCGTAAAGGATTTGTGGACTGCAAAACGTGTATACCACCTTTTATTTTGATACGGCTCTCAAAAACGGCACTGGCTGTATCAAGATACAACATCAACATAGAAATAATTGAAAGGAGATGTAAATTCAGGGCATGTGCTAAGAATTGATAAAAGCAGTTTAAAGTGGACAACAGTTTGTAAAAGGAGACCAGGAAGACCAAAAGTACTATGGAGAAGGACGTAAGAAACTGTAGGAAAGAATATGAAATTAATTAGGATAAAATAGAAAGATGGCAAAGGACAGAGCTTGATGGCGGACTCTGACGGACTCCTGATGTGCGCAAAGAGGAAATGTGTGTGTGTATGTTTGCATTTACATGGTCCGTTTAAAGGTTTTGCTGGTCCGTAAATCCTGATATTCTATTTAAAAAAGTTTTTATAACATAAATATTGTTCATTGTGCTATCATGACAGCCTTTTACCCTCTCACAATGCTTTTAATTTAATAAACTTTGAAATACGAATAGAACAAATTTTAAAGTGGGTTATTTTAAATTTGGCTGAATACAAAAACAATTATGAAGTACATGTATTTTTTTCTGATCGGGAAACTGGTTCAAATAAATAATTAGTTTTCCTATTTTGTAAACAAGAAAAATTGAGTTCTTTTATAAAATTAATATGTATTGCATTTGCTATTTTCAATATGAGCTGAATTCATGCAAACCATTTTGTGTCACTAGTTCTAACTTAACATTTTATGGAAACAGCTGTTTCTTGAAAGTATTTTTGGACACAAGCATTCTAAGCAAAAACAAATTCTTATACTAAAACAAGAAATGAAGTGGAAAGTTATAACATATTTTCAAGAAATTTGCTTACCTTCATGATTCAGCAGTCAACTGTGTGTTATGTAGTATGAATAGAATTTTGAATAAACATTGTTCTTTCTCATTCTACGGACAGAGTGATTTGGACCACATCCCTAGAGGGTTTCTGAAGCGCTCTTTAAGAAATTTAAACTTTTTTGGATTAAACAAATTATTATTGGAAAAATATTCCAAATAAAATAGAAACATATTCTTTGATATATATTTAAAAGCAGAATAAGTAAATAATCCAGTTCTTAAGTAAATAACTCTGAGGTAAACTATTATTTATCTTTGACTATAAGTAGAATAAATAGTTTTTTGTATAAATATTTGTACATGTTCTTATTTGCATTGACGACAAAGAATTTTCAAGTGGATGAGCAAAACGTTTGCAAAAGACAAAATAAGAAGGACGCTTGACAAATACAAATTCAATAAACAGAGTTAGATTGCTTGTTTTTCTCACGTATTAGTGGAGATTTTGTCTCATTTGCTTTTACTCCATATCCCGCCATTGCTTATTTTAGATTGTTTGACATTATGTTATTTGTTTTCGGATTTGTGTATGAGTAAAAAAGCTTCCGTTCCGCTAGAGAATTGAAACTGGGATAAACATCACGACGTTTGCCGTTTGTGACGAAGTTTTATATATCATGGTGGACCCAAATATGTTCTTGCAAGTACAAAAAAACTAAAAAACCAAGTCACTGAATTGTTTATGCCCATCATGACACAAAATTGATAATTCTCCAGTGCAGATCGAATCAAAATATTTGGAAGGCCTGAATCGATAGATGTATAAGGGAACAATTACCGCTAACCAACAATATGAACGAGGTCTGATAGAAAGCATAGAATAAACTTAGATAAGAAATTTTTACAAATGGAAAAACTTGTATAAGACCTGTTAAAATAAAAAACCTTCAATTTATGATTAAGAATGGATGAATGATGATTTCAATCTGGGCCATTGACGCTTTATTATGTATAGATTCTTGATACATGTGAAGAAACAAAAATTCAGTTTCAATGCCGTTGATGAATTGCATGAACTCGAAGCAATCACACTGAACATTGCATTTGGCGTGGCTGTTCGAAAAATGATAATTATAAATTAATTATTTTCCATATCAGCCCAGTTATCGTCCCGGGACTCCCATATCAGTACGAGACGTTAGCCGAGGTGCTGAAATTGGTGGAGAGATGATTTAGGCCATATTTAAATCTGTTTATCATATACTTCCGATATAGCCAGTAGTAGTTAACTATGGGGAAAAGCCGTAGGTTTTCAAAAAACGTTTTTTGAAAACCTACGGCTTTTCCCCATAGTTAACTACTATCCAGGAGCATGTGACAAAATACGTGTTTACGATTTTTGTTTCTACAACGGTTGAAACTCTGCTTTAAGCACTCCAGAAGTAAAAAAGTAGGTTTTACTCACATTTTTTACGTTGCTTGCGGTTTAAGCATATCACGGGTTATACATAACACTGACGTGTATCTCTGGTTCTATTTTTTTGATTCCTATATGTTTCTAGTAAGTCTGATAACTCATCACCAGTTACTCTCTCTATAACGAATATATTGTTAAAAGGATAATATAAATATACGATTTCCCCTTGAATGTCAAATATTTCGTAAAAACCATACACCTTTGTTTTTATTTTTTTTAGATTGGTCAAATCATATGCGAGCATCTTTTTAACTGATTTTTATTATAAAAGTCAAACATTATTGCTTACCAT